>BLSH010135607.1:141198-166908 GCA_018402905.1 Glandirana rugosa
GGAGAGCTTGACCTGGTTGAACTGTTCCGATCTGACCTCGAGTTTAACCGGGAGTGTTGCTTACACCTCTTTTCGTAGGTGACCTCATTTTTGTTTACGATGTAAAACTTTGTCTGGATTAGCCGTGGGGGGGGGGGTGACCGGCGACCCTGATCTTGGGCATGGTGAGGTGTCTAACGCATGGAGTTAGCTTTCTCGCCAACAGAGAACCCCTGTGTGTAGCATTTGTTTTTACTCCAGTGGATGCTTTTCTCCACATTCGTTGTGAGGGCCAATTTGAGCTCCAGTCTAGCCTTGTCAAGTTGGTCCAGTTCGAGAGGCAAGGGATATGCCTTATGCTCTGCTCTTATTGTTAGGAAGGCTTCTTCTAACTTCTCAAGAGAAACCCTTCTCTCCTTTTCAATTTGGGAGGCCATTAGTATAATCTTTCCTCTTATAAAGGCCCTATGTGCTGCCCAAAGGGACTCCACTGAGGCACCATCTACATTGTTGAGCAGAAAATATTCCTGAAGGCTTTTATCAATTTCTACTACATGGACAGGGTCCGCCAGAAGAGATTTGTTTAATCTCCAATGGGGGATGTGAAATGCCTTGGAGTGGGTGCGGACAGAGAGGGACACTATAAATTTATAAAAGAGGAGATGGCGCTGTCCCTGTATGCACCAGTTTGATGGTCCAAACTGGGGTGATCAGTCTAAAGTGACAACATGTGCAACTTAAATATACATATAAATAAATAAATATTAAATACTGAATAATCACCAACTGTGAAAAAAATGTTAATAAACTTAAAAAAGCCCAATATGCAAATTTTGTATCAAAATGTCCAAGGGTATACAAAAATAAAAAAATAAAAGTGAATAAAAATGTATATAAATATGTTGGTGTGGCTTTGAAAAGCAGACTCAAAAATCATCAGCATACAGAAAAAAATTATAATAAATTGTCTTCAATATAGTATTCCACAGTCTATATTCAGGTGACTTAGTGACATTCCATCGGCGTATCCACAAAAATAGTGACTTCCACACGTGCTCCCATCCTGTGTCCCCACTCACCCGAGCCCCGTACCCCTGCAGGGGTATTGCACATGTAACTGGTCCGGCTTTAAAACCTTGTTCCCAGATCAGTCTGTGTGTAGTCAAGTTTTTCATATATAAAGGAATAAGATTCCAAAATAGTGTGACTCCGTTTAAAAAAAGCTTTATTCCATCAATTTAAAAAGTCCATACATGTCATCCATTACTACGGTTTGTGGTTTTCAGAGACGGTAGGAACAACAAGTTTGAGTAAGGAGCAGGTCTCTTCCCCTCTTCCTAACTTGCATTCCACCTCGGTAAACCAGCGCAACCGGAAGTGACGTGACGTAACGGACGTACTCTCTGGCCCCGCCTAACGTGTTTCGTCATAGGACGTCGTCGGAAGCGGTGGCCATCTTGGTACTCCAACCGCTTATATACACAGCATGGTGGGCGGTCTTATTAAGTACACCCGCGCTCATCAGCATTTGGAAACAATGTGTGTTTACTAAAAAGTAGAAAGTGAGTTAAAAATAAGTTAAAAAAACGGAGTATTGGTTAAAAAAGGTTGCTGGAAGTATTAGAAGACACCAGAAAAGGGACTAAAAATAAATCTAGATTAAGATATGGTGTATAAAAGGACCGGTATATATACTCGATAGTATGTGTCTGTGTCCTCCTGGAGGACATATAGGGGGTTGGCAGTCTTATAAGAGAGGAAGAGTATAAAAACACTTTTGACTTACTATTTATACCACTCAAACCATATATTATATATAGAAAATTATATAAAATATTATGTAAAATTGTCTTTCCCAAGATATTACTTTTCTACAAATTCTTATGCATATATTTTTGCATAAATATACATACATTAAAGAAACATATATATAAAATCTGTTGTGATTAAAACTTTTTTTCTCCAAAAACAGTAGACATCAAAAAACATTATATGTAAGTTTAAAAATTGGACAAAAAGCTATTTAAATCTATGTCCACATTCAATCCGCACGGCACAAGTGCCCAGGCGATAAATCCACCAGGTTTCGTTCTGGGATATAGCAGTCTTTTTATTCCCTCCTCTCCAGTTATTTTTCATTCTATCGATACCATAAAAAATGAGACATGACGGATCTTTCTGGTGGACCTCTTTAAAATTTTGGGACAAATTATGTTTAGGGAACCCTTTCTTAATATTATTTATATGTTCCCAATCCTCATGTATAAGAATCTAGTGGTTCTCCCTACATATTGCAGGTGACATGGACATTCAATAACGTATGTCACATGAGTACTGTTACATGTGATAAGTTCTTTGATCTGATACTCCTTACTAGATGTCCTAGCTTTAAACTTTTCTTTCTTCCTGGGTTGTAGCTTACTAACTCTGCATGGCAAACATTTTTGGCACCTGTAGAATCCCTTCAAATTGTCCATAAGTTTCACTTCTTCAGGGGGATTGATCACATTGTGTACAAGATGATTTCTCAGATTAGGGGCTTTTTTATATATAAATCTAGGTTTTTGAGATAGTATTTTAGATAAAACTCTGTCCGTTCTTAAAATGGGCCAATATTTCTTAAAAATACTCTCTACCATCTTGTATTGCTTGTTAAAGCCTGTGATGAAGGTTAACTCCTCAAACGTATTTTTACTTTTTTCTGACTTTTCTAATAATGTACTCCTAGGGATATTTCTGACCGTTTGTTTGATCTTAAGTAATTCTTTTAGGGGATATCCTTTTTCTTCAAACCTTTTCATTAACATATCAGCTTGTATATCATAATCCTCATTCCTTTGACAATTCCTCCGTATTCTTATAAGTTGTCCTTTAGGTATGTTCTTTTTCCATCCTAGGTGGTGACAACTGGAGATGGGAATGTAACCATTCCTGTCCGTAGTTTTGAAGTGTGTCTTTGTGTATAATTTTTCCTCTATTTTGGATATATGTAAGTCCAGATAATTAATCTCTGTATGGCTCCATTCCCCTGTAAAGGCAATGCCATAGATGTTCTTGTTCATGGTCTCTAAAAAACTACAAAGAGATTCCTCTGGGCCTTCCCATAAGATGATAATGTCATCTATATACCTTCGATATCACTTCAGTTCAGGTTTGTTGGAGTTGTAAATATACTTCTCTTCCCACATGTCCATGAAGAGGTTCGCAACGCTCGGTACGTATCTGGCCCCCATGGCGACGCCCTTTTCCTGCACATAATAGTGATGGTCGTACCAGAAATAATTATTCTCCATTGCTAATTTTAGTCCTTCTAAAATAAATTGTATTTGTTCTGGTTTTAGCTTTGAGTTCTTAAATAGGGTCTTTTCTACTCCCTTGAGGCCATATTCTTGTACTATGCTAGTATACAGTGAATTTACATCCATTGTAGCTAATAGACAATTTCCCACGTCGTCCAAGTTCTCCAATTCTGTAATTAACTGGGTACTATCTCGAATATAGGATCTTCCCTCCTTCACTAATGGCTTCAGAAATTGGTCCAGGTACTTCCCAAGTCTGGAGAATAATGAATTAATTCCACTGATTATAGGTCTCCCAGGTAGTTTGATGAGCCTTTTGTGTATTTTTGGGAGATAGTAGATTACTGATGTTTTCGTGGATTCAGACAGTAGATACCTTGCTTCCTTCTTGTTCAGTAATCCCCTATCCTTGCCCTTCCTAATGTAGGTTTTAAGTTTCTTCTCAATTTTTTTTTTAGGGTTCTTTCTAAGTTTTCTATATGTATCTTTAACATTAAGCAGATTCATCATTTCCTCTTCATAATCTTTTTTATTTAATATAACGAGGCCCCCTCCTTTGTCTGCCGGTCTGATCACCACAGAGGGACACTATGGCATTATCCGATAAGGCTGTGTCATGGATGCAAGATTCTAGAATGTTGGGGTTGTTATATGCAGTGGTCAGCAGATGATCAATCCTTGCATATGAGTTGTGGGGACTAGAAAAGTGAGTGTAATCCCGTGTTGAGGGATTCATTTCCCTCCACACATCAACTAAATTGTGGGAATGAAGTAGTTTGGCAATACAGAGGCTGGCCTTAGTTGGACGAAGTAGTCAATGTCCCAGAGGCCTTGTCTTGTCTAGACTCTGATCGAAGGCGACATTAAAGTCACCCCCGAAGAGTACCGTGCCTTCCAGGAGGGGGGTGAGGGAGTCAAGCAGGTGTTGAAAAAAGCGGGTTTGTCCCTTGTTAGGGGCATAGTATGAAATCAGGGAGATAACTTGACCCTCTATAGTTCCCTTTACTAGAATGTACCTGCCCTCGGGGTCTCTCAGGTCAGAAAGCCATGTGAAATTACACGTTTTGGATATCAGGATCGCCACACCTTTAGTTTTGTTCACTGCATTAGCAAGATAGAAGTGAGGAAAATGGTAATGGAGGAATTTTGGTTTGAATTGTGAGGAAAATGTGTTTCTTGGAGCATTAGGATGTCTAATTTTGAGGGATTTGTAGTGATCAAACATTTTTCTGCGCTTGAGGGGAGAATTTAGGCCTTGCACATTGTGCGTAACAACCTTCAGGGGAACATGCTTGTGGTCAGCCATTAAATCTCTGCATCTGTGGTCATTCATCCACCCTCGGTTCCACCCGCCGACACCACTGGCATCCTGAGCGATCGATAGGACCTGAATTCCAAAGCTTGTCAGGGTTGAGATGACCTGGCTGGCTACAACACTAGAAAAAGCAAGAACAACAGATGAGGACATGAATGGGTTAGGGGGATGAGCAGAGAAAGAGGAGCAGCTGAGAAGGTAAGGGAAAGTGAGATTATGAAGATAGCTGTACAGCAATGTGGGAGTTCGAAGAGATGGTTTCTCCAATTGAAGGTAGTGTGACTCCAGGGGGAGAAAGAACCCTGGGGCACCCTTTAAAAGTTCCTAAGATGCCTGTCTAATATGGCCAGACAGCCTATCCCCCAGCTACCTGGGGAAGTCTGAGGGATAGGAGGAGGCGCAGGGGAGCCACTCCCCGCCAAGGAGCCCTGTAGATTCAATCAAAATTAGTCTTCTAGGTAAACTGACCTTGAGCCCAAAATGGCCTGGGCCCATGAGGCAGCATAATACCCCCTGGGGCCAGGCCTTGACTGAGCAGACCTCTCCTCCGCCAAAATAGATTAGGGGAAGAGGTCTCCCCAGTGGGAGGCCCACTAACTCAAAATAGGTAAACAATAAACAAAGTAACATTTTGACAATAGCATAGAAATGCACCGCACAGCCCTAATCTTCTTGAGCTCAGTGAGAGGAGCCTCGACAGTCTGTGCGCAAGTCTTTTGTGTGTGTCCACCAGACCTCCTTATTTTCTGGGGTGCATTCCAGATGGCATGAGATACAAAACTAAACTGCAAGGCCAAGTAGAAACAGAGTAGCGTAAGGGTTGCAGTTTGTCCTTAGACAGGACGGAAGATAAGGTGGCCACCCCTGAAAACTAAACTTCTGCCAGAAATGTCAAAACCACCAAGAACAGGGAACAAAATGGAACAGAACAAAACCCAGGGGAAAGTTGGGGTTAGACCCCAAAACCAGAGTTCATTTGTTGTACCCATGTCCAAGAGATACTTGGTAGGGAAAAAAAATAATGGCAAACCCAGCAAAGGCTGAGCAGATATCTTCACGGGGGTCCATTGTCTTTGGCCCTTTTCGGCTTTGCCTTTTTCCACAATGGTGTCCTGGGACTTGTAGGGGATTGTCTCTTAGCTGAGCTCGGGATGTTGCTGGACGTGTCCATGTCGGATTCCTGGGCGATCATTTTCAGGTGAAGCTGCAGTCTTTCCCCCTCTGGGAAAGTGGAGAAGGCATATTCCCAACCTTTAAAGGAGAACTTGACAGCAAATGGGAAGGCCCATTTGTATTTTATTTCTTTCTGTGCCAACTCATTTAACAGTGGTTTTAAAGCTCTCCGTCTTTGAATAGTGGAGGGGGGACAAGTCAGCGAACACTTGAACAAGGTGTCCTTTACATAGGATCCGAGCTGCCGATCGAGATTGTTTCATGGCCCCTTCCTGGAGCCATCCTTCCTGGGGGGCCAAGAGCTCTATGGGCCCTGTCCAGTTGCAGACGATGCACTGGGGTGTTAGACATCAGATTTGTTATCAGCTCCTGAATTGCGTCAGTGATGTCTGTTATCGCTTTGGGTAGTCCTCTGACTCTGAAATTGTATCTTCTGGACCTGTTTTCAAGATCATCGATTCTGGACAAAGCAGTGTCCAGGTGGTCCTGTAATGTACTGATAAGGTCAGATGCGCACCCACGGACAACGTGTTTCTGAAGCTTTGGTCGTTCAGAGGCAGAGTGGTGGAGAAGGTGGCCGGCTGAACGAGGCCAGCACCCAGGCCTCATAGGTTCAAGCAACCACCATCAGCGCCCCCATTATATGGTGCAGGAATATATATATATATATATAGGGGCAAGAGCAGACTTGGAGACCTTTCCAACTGAGCATCCACTTAGTTACTGGGTCTTGAGGATGGATCACTGGCCGGAACTTGCTCAATATGCAATCGAGCTACTGGCCTGTCCTGCATCCAGCATGCTTTCTGAATAGATATTCAGTGCTGCTGGAGGGTTCGTAACCGATCAAAGAGTGTCCACAGACTCGGCTGATAGGCTCAAATTTATAAAAATGAATCAGTCCTGAATCAGCAGCTATCAATCCCCTGATGCTGATGCAACTGCTTAAATTTGCTAGGGATCTGGGATCCCTTGAAGACTGCCACTGCTCCTATTCCTCCTGTCCATAATCTAGAACAATATTTTGTATTTAGGGCACCAGCAACATCCAAGGCCCAATTTTTCTGCACCTGGTTTACAGGGGCATGCCATAACAATTTTTAAACTAATTTAAAACAGCTGGTCCCATTCCTGCATCCAACAAGACTAACTGCAAGGGGTTACAGTGTTCTGGCACCGTCAACACCCAAGGCCCAATTTTTCACCACCTGTTTGACTGGGGGATTTCGTCACAATTTGTAAACTAATTTATAACATCTGGCCCTGTTCCTCCGTTCAACAGGAGTAACTGCAAGGGGTTACAGTGTTCTGGCAGCGCCAGCACCCAAGGCCGATTTTTCCGCCGCCTGTTTGACTGGGGGCTTTCATCACAATTTGTAAACTAATTTACAGCATCAGGCCCTGTTCCTCTGTCCAAAATGAGTAACTGCAAGGGGTTACAGTGTTCTGGCACGGCCAACACCCAAGGCCCATTTTTCCACCACCTGTTTGACTGGGGGCTTTCAACACAATTTGTAAACTAATTTACAACATCAGGCCCTGTTCCTCCGTCCAACAAGAGTAACTGCAAGGGGTTACAGTGTTCTGGCACCACCAGCACCCAAGGCCCAATTTTTTGCCACCTGTTTGACTGGGGGCTTTCATCACAATTTGTAAACTAATTTACATTATCAGGCCCTGTTCCTCCATCCAACAAGAGTAACTGCAAGGGGTTACAATGCTCTGGCACCGCCAGCACCCAAGGCCCAATTTTTCGCCACCTGTTTGACTGGGGGCTTTCGTCACAATTTGTAAACTAATTTACAACATCTGGCCCTGTTCCTCCGTCCAACAGGAGCAACTGCAAGGGGTTACAGTGTTCTGGCACTGCCAGCACCCAAGGCCCATTTTTCCACCACCTGTTTGACTGGGGGCTTTCAAAACAATTTGTAAACTAATTTACATCAGACCCTGTTCCTCCATCCAACAAGAGTAACTGCAAGGGGTTACAGTGTTCTGGCACCGCCAGTACCCAAGGCCCAATTTTTCGCCACCTGTTTGACTGGGGGATGTCATCACCATTTTATTAACTAATTTACAACAGCAGGGCCCGCGCCAAAATAAAAAAAAATGACATGCCCCCCCCCCCAAAATCCAAACCAGGCCCTTCAGGTCTGGTATGGAATTTAAGAGGAACCCCTCGCCAAAATTTAAAAAAAAATGACGTGGGGTCCCCCCAAAATCTAAACCAAGCCCTTCAGGTTTGGTATGGAATTTAAGGGGAACGCCATGACAATTTTTTTTTTTTGTAATTGTATATTTATTGAGTATCAAAGGTATAATACACGGGAGGATTCATGACAATCATGCATAGACATTAGTGATATCAAAATAAGAATACAATACCCATGTATAGCACAATCAAGGTTTACAGACAAGATAATTTTGTGAAAAAAGATATTTGAGTGCATAGGCCAAAAGTGCAGCTAAAACAGTTATAATAAAGCTCATTGCCGGATAATGCAAGATTTTAGGTTGAAGGTATAATAGACGGTGGGGATGTCCACCATGATTGGGCGAGAACATAAAGAGAGGAGGTAATATTCTATCGTGCGTCTCTCTGCTCACAATCAGTAAGAAGACCCTATGAGGAATGATCCCAAGGGTCCCATATTTTCCCAAATTGTGACATAGTATGAGTACACGTAGCAGAGAGTGACTCCATTTGATGAATCTCGGCTATATTTTGGTGGGAGGATGCTCCGACAACCAGCAGAGGGGGGTCGCCCTCCTCGCTGCCAGTAGGATAAAGGATGTAAACCTTTGTATTGGTTTTTTAAGTTTGGGGAAGGGTAGCCCAAGCAAGTAATGTATTGGATCTAGAGGTAGGGATATATCCAGCAACTCTTGGAGGAGAGACATAACATCAAGCCAGAAGGGTTGTATGGCAGGACAATCCCAAAAAATATGAAAAAGGGATCCCTTTGAGGCCCGACACTGCCAGCATAGTGGGGATAAGGAGGGAGTGTGGCGGTGAAGGACCTCTGGGATCCTGTACCAAAATATAAGTATCTTGATATTAGTTTCTTTATGTACTACACATCTAGAGGATTTAGAGGAGGCTACCCAGATCTTACCCCAATCCTCCACAGAAATAGATTTATTTAGGACTTATGTCTAGCTTTGAGCGAACCCGGACTGTAAAGTTCGGGTCCGTACCGAACTTTGGGGTGTCCGGGACCCGGACCTGAACCCGGACTTTTCAAAAAAAGTCCGGGTTCTGGTCCGGGGTTCTGGTAATTTTACTAAAAGTTCTGAAAATTGCTGTAAAAAAGTCCAGGAAAGTCCTAGAGGTCTGCAAAAGGAAGGAAATGGGGGTAAGGGTGGGACAAGTGCCCTACAAATAAATGGGGACAGGGAAATAACTAAAAGCATTTTTAAAAAAATAATTTCATAAAAAAATCAAAAATGGAGGTGGATGTGGACCATCTTCAAACTGTGTCTGAAAAGTATTAATTAACGGTAGAAGCCATATCACTGTTCTAAAATCATCTTCAAACTGTGTCAAAAAAGTATAAAAAAGTATAAATAAGCCGGGAGAACCCATATCACTGTTCTGCAAGCATCTGGAAATTGTGTGTAACGCTTTAACTAAAACCGGGAGAAGCCATACTACTGTTCTGCAAACATCTGGAAACTGTGTGTAACACTTTAACTAAAACCGGGACAAAGCATACTACTGTTCTGCAAACATCTGGAAACTGTGTGTAACACTTTAACTAAAACCGGGCGAACCCATATCACTGTTCTGCAAACATCTGGAAGCAGGTTCCTGTGACGTGGTCGTCTGATGACGTCACAGGAAGTGACGAAACGCGTCAGCTGATACTAGGTGCGAGAGGCCACGCTCTGCAGATCTGGAAGCAGGAAGTGCAAACGAGCACTTAGCACTGACAAACCCCAGAGCGATCACAGTTACCTGCAAATGCTTTGTATAGTAATGTTTGCACTGTGAAAATTTGGCCATTAAACCATTCTTAAAGAGATACACGATGAGTTGTTCCTTTTTCTACCCACACATGGAATAACAACCGCGGAGAAAGCGAGAGGTAGGAGAGGACGACAATATCCATAGGTCGGATAATAGACCTAAAGCGCGTTCTGACTTCTCCACACCGTATGGTTGGAGAGTCAAAGGAATCTGGTAAGCAGGGCATAATCCCCTGAGATATTATTTTTTCCATCACTCAAGCACTCAAATGCAGCATGAGCACTTTAACCACTTCAGCCCCGGAAGGATTTCCAGCTTTAGGACCGGAGCCCTTTTTGCGATTCGGCGCTTCGCCGCTTTAACTGACAATTGCGCGGTCGTGCGACGTTGTACCCAAACTAAATTTGCGTCCTTTTTTTCCCACAAATAGAGCTTTCTTTTGGTGGTATTTGATCACCGCTGCGTCATTTCTGATCGCTGCTATAAACAAAAGAAGAGCGACAATTTTGCAAAAAAAACCCCAAATTTCTTACTTTTTCCTAAAATACAAATCCAAAAAAAAAATATAAAAAAACATTTTTTTTCACCGTTTTTGGCCGATTTACATTCTTCCTCATATTTGCGATAAAAAAAATTGCAATCGGCGTTTATTGATTGGTTTGCGCAAAAGTGGTCGCGTTTACGGATGATGAGAATTCATTTTTGGGGTTTTTCATTTTTATTTTTTTTTTTACTAAAAATGGCGGCGATCTGCGATTTTTTGCGGTACTGCGATATTTCAGCGGATATGTCGGACCATTTTGACACTTTTTTGGGACCATTGGCATTTATACAGCGATCAGTGCTATAAAAATGCACTGATTACTGTGTAAATGCCATTGGCAGTGAAGGGGTTAACCTGCAGGGGGCGCGCTAAGGGTTAACTGTGTTCTAACTGTATGGGGGACTGCCTAGCTGGGGAAGGGAAGTGGTCACAGCCTTCACGTAAAGGAAGGCTGTGATCACAGCCCTTCCCCCTCACACAGAGCGGAGGTCCGTGTTTACATACACGGACCTCCGCTCACTCGCTCCGGGGGGGGCATCGCGGGTAGCCGGCGGCAATCGAAGCCGCCGCACCCGCTCCCTGGCCCCCCCTGGACACAGTGAGCGCACGGGCGCGCCTCCGGCGGCGCGCGCGCGCTCACTAAACTCGTTCCCGCAGCCGCCGTCGTATGACGGCGATTTGCGGGAACGAGCCACTTTGCCGCCGTCAAATGCCGATCGGCGGTCGGCAAGTGGTTAAAACATAAAGAACTGTTCCACGGATAAAGATTTGAGGCAGTATTAGTCTGGGACTGAAACAGCACTCACACATTTATATTACGGACTGCACATCAAAAAAATCGTTTTTGCACAGAGCACAGCACTTTATTTGGACTTCATTTAAAATATCTATATAATGTATTAATTTGTTATATTCATGTGAAACTGCATATATTGAAATAGAGGGAGCACTATAAACTGTAAGCACTGTTTGAATTTAATTTTACCCACACGTAGCAAGTTTTATAGCAACTGGGCTACAGCAGCAGCTACTGTTTGATGCATTTATTTATCGTATTTATGTAAAATTGCATATATTGAATTTTGAGTATGAGATAGGGGGACTATCATAGTTTGCAAGCGCTGTTTGAACATATAAAAACTAAAATTGTTCACATATATCACGTTTTCCCATAGCAACTGGGCTACAGCAGCAGCTTGCACATAGGACACTGCATTTCCCACCAGAGGACAAGCGCTGCCTAAGGGACATACACCTTTTCTGAAAAACCATAATGATATACATTGTCCCCTGAAGAAAGCCTTATGGGCCTCCCATAAGGTAGACGTCCCCGAGACCGAACCGTGATTGAGCTGAAAAAATTCCAGCAGCTCTTTAGAAAGTAGCTCCCTGGTGTGGTCAGTGTGTAGCAAGGACTCATTCAAGGGCCAGTGACAAGTCTTAGAGGAAGGATTAAAGAGGGAAAGGTCTAGATAGATAGGGGAATGGTCTGACCAAGTAATTGGGCCTATATCTGCAGAGACCATTCTGGTCAGTAAAGGAGTTGAAATAAGAAAGTGGTCCAATCTCGAATATGTTTTGTGTACTGGAGAGTAGAAAGTGTATTGTTTGCCTAAGGGATGTTTGATGCGCCAGGAGTCTAGAAGACGGTTGGCGCGGAGTAGTCTGCAGAAAGAGGTAGATAGAGTCTGAGTGTGAACGGAGGAAGGAGTATGGAATAATGTTAATTTGTCTTTGGTTGGGGAGTTGACAACATTAAAATCTCCTCCTACAATCGTGTAAGCCTGAGAATATCGTTGGAGACGTTCAAAAGCATCAGATAGATAAGCTATTTGACCAACATTCGGGGCATACACATTCATAATGGTTACTGGCGCTGACACAAGACAGGATTACATATCGCCCACGGGGATCCAATACTGATTCTTTGATCCGCAGTGGACAGGAGCGCCTAACGAGGATCGCCACTCCTGCCTTTCCCGTAGACTCTGATGCAACGTAGGAGGTTGGGAAATGTTTACCAGCGAATTTGAAGGATCCCCCTGGGCGGAAATGCATCTCCTGCACAAGCAGAACATCTGCCTTAGAATTCTTAAACTCCTTCAGGGCCAACCAGCGCTTCTTGACTGAGTTCAAGCCTTTTACATTTATAGAAACAATTTTCAAAGCCATTTGTATATATCAAAATGAAGCATGTGTGGACAATGCATTGGAGCAGTCCCCAGGTAAACCCGAGGGGCTGCCCCAATACCCTCCATAGTGGACAAAGCATATATTAACTTTAAGCGTGGGAAGGTTTCCCAGTAGCAATTGAGTCTGCAAAGATAAAAGACATAGGATGCAATGAACAATCTTGTAGGGAAAATTAACATAAAAGTCATTGTAAGCTGCATTCAAAATTAGACCTAAAAGAGAACAATAACAGAACCATTGACCTGAGAGGTGTTTACCGTTCAGGCGACCGGGACCGTAGTCCTGGTATTTACGGGGAGACATGGGAAGCCTCCAAAGATGGCAGGGAGGGAGGGGGTCTAGCCCATCTGGGCCCAGCAAACCCTGAGAAGAAACAAACAGTTAATGTATATCCTTGAACAAGAAATAAGACCTGAAGGTCAACCAGAAGATATTAAAAAAGAAAAAAAAAGTTAGTGTGAGAAACTGGTTTTGAAAACTGCTAGAAAGTCGAACGTTGGCACCTCATGGGTGGAAGTACTGACATCTAAGTCCCGCCAGGTCTGCGATCCACCAGGTCTGATGGTGTAAGAGACGTGAATTAACCAAAAAAGTCTTGGATTTATCATGTATCAGGGGGGTTGTCTAGCAGAACGTTGACGTTGTGGAGTGTTGAATGATTTATTGGCCTTTGACTTAGCTGGAGTCCAGATCCGAGATGGGATAGACACAGGGCGAGGAGTCATCGGGGCTGGTGGTAGGTCCTCTTCGGGGATGGGTGGAAGGCCCAGGCCCTTGAGAAAGGCATCTGGCTCTTGAGTATCATGGAGGACGTGTTGGGTTTCATCTTTGATGGCTACCAGGCGGAAGGGGAAGCCCAGGAAGTAGGTCACATGGTGGGTCTGGGGGTGGCTAGTGATGGGTCTCAGGTTGCGGAGCTTGGCCAGGGTGATTGGTGAAAGGTCGCTAAAAATCTGAATCCTGTCCCCTTTATACTCAATTAGGGACTTGTTGCGAGTAGCCAGTGTGAGGGCTTCCTTACTCTCATAAAAATGAAAGCGAACAATTATGTCCCTGGGTCTAGCCCCTGTAGGCGGTTTAGGGGCCAGAGAGCGATGTGCTCTATCCAGATGCCAATCTATGTCTATCACCTCCAGTGCCAGAGTATTAAACAGACCCAAAAGATATGAGCGGATATTATTATCACTTACAGTTTCTGGGACTCCGCGTATTCGCAGATTCTGTCTGCGTTCTCTGTTCTCTAAATCCTCTTGTTGGATCTGGAGCTGGGAAATTGTGTGCTTAAGGGAAGAATTTTCCTCCTCCAGCACTTGTGTGTATTGTAGTAAATCATCTAGCTTATTTTCAAGAGTGTCTGTCCGTTCTCCTAATGAATCCAGTTCCCCCTGAGTTCCTGTGAGAGATTCCCAACAGCTTGGGAGATAGTATGTGTCAGTTGCTGCAGTAAACCCTGCAGTTTTTCGTCTAAAAGCTCAGGGGTTAACATTGCCTGAGACTCTGTTACTTCCCTGATCGACGGGGGCTGGATCGGGAAGTTTTCCACCGTTTCAGGCTTCCCCCCCCCGGATCGCCCTGGGAAATCGAGGTCGGGGATGCAGGCCTAGTCAGGAACCGTTCTAGCGTGGTGGAAGGCCGTGGGTCTGATGGCGGCTGGCCATTGTTTTTTTGCCACCCAATCTTACCCATGAGGTGCCTGGGGTAAAGTGGGTTTTGCCGGGTTGACCCCTGAGGTTGAAGTCTGCTAGTGGCGCGGTACAGGAGTCTCGGAGAGCGGGCTGAGACCGTAGCTCTTAAGTTAAGCATCCACCATCTTCAGAAGCCGCGCATGCGCCCCCCGTGACAAAAATGTTTTAAAAATGACGTAGGGACCCCCCAAAATCCAAACTAGGCCCTTCAGGTCTGGTATGGCCTTAAGGGGAACCCCGCACCAAATTAAAAAAAAAATGTTGCGGGGTCTCCCCCAAAATCCAAACAAGACCCTTATCTGAGCATGCAGCCCTGGCATGGCAGAAGGGGTTGGGGGTGAGCGAGCACCCCTCCCTCTGAACCATAACAGGCCACATGCTCTCAACATGGGGAGGATGCTTTGTGTTTGCCCCCAAAGCACCTCTTCCCCATGTTGATGGATAAGAAGGGTCTCATCCCTACAACCCTGGCCGGTGGTTGTGGGGGTCTGCGGGCAGGGGGCTTATCAGAATCTGGAAGCCCCCTTTAATAACCCCTACCCATTCACCAAAAAAGGAGTGTAGTGGTAAAAAAAAACTAGGCTGTTTTTGACAAGTCCTTTATTGTGTAAAATAGCTCTTTTCTTCTTTTTTCTTTCTTCCTTCTTCCTCCATCTTCTCATTGCCCAGTCCTTCTTCTGGTCTTCTGCTTCTTCTTTTTGTCTTCTTGCTTCCTCTCTTTGTCTTCAATCTTCGTCTTCTTCTTCCTTCTTCTTTCACCGCTGCCCCTCCCCCCGCTGCTGCAGCCTGGCCCCTGCACATCTCCCAGAATGGGCGGTCTTCATAATGACACTTCTTTTATAAGAAGGGGCAGGGCCACCCAGTGACGTAACCGAGTGAACCCGCCCATTTCTGACGTCATGCGCTGTCAGAGGGCACAGTCACCCATTTACGTCACCGGGTGGCCCCTGCCCCTTCTTATAAAAGAACTGTCATTGTGAAGGCCGCCCATTCTTGGAGACATGCAGGGGCCGGGCTGCAGCAGCAGGGAGAGCAGCGGCGGTGAAAGAAGAAGAAGATGAAGATAAAGATTGAAGATGAAGAGAGGAAGTAAGAAGACTGAAAGAAGAAGACCCCATACCTATTCACATAGGGGAGGTGGGATCTGGGGACCCCTTATTAAAGGGGGCTTCCAGATTCCGATAAGCCCCCCGGCCGCAGATCCCCACAAGCACCAGCCAGGCTTGTGGGGAAGAGGCTCTTGTCCCCATCCTCCCCCAAAGCACCCATACTCCCCATGTTGAGGGCATGTAGCCTGGTACAGTTCGGGGGGGGGGGTGCTCGCCCATCACCCACCATCCTAACCAACCTGGGCTGCATGCTCGCATAAGGGTCTGGTTTGTATTTTAGGGGGAACCCCACTTCAATTTTTTTTTTAAATCTGGCATGAGGTTCCCCTTAATATTCAAATCAGACCCGAAGAGCTTGGTTTGGACTGGGGGGGGGGGCACGCACTTTTTTCAGCGATTTTTTTGTATATTGCCAGGAACCGGCAATACATCACAGCCTCGATTTTGACAATTTTTCCTA
Source organism: Glandirana rugosa (assembly GCA_018402905.1). NCBI lineage: Eukaryota > Metazoa > Chordata > Amphibia > Anura > Ranidae > Glandirana > Glandirana rugosa. The sequence continues at coordinate 156,926 of BLSH010135607.1, forward strand.
TGGAAATGTCATTTTGCTCTGGCTATGTTCTACACCTCACAGAGATGCGCCCTTTTACACACAGACTAAGGACTCCCCCCAGGCACAATAATTAAAGGTATTTTTCATTTTTTTTTCACTTTAAGCATTATTAAAATCACTGCTCCTCAAAAAACGATTGATTTAAAAACTTTTTTTTTCAGTGATACATGTCTGCTAGGGCAGAACCCGGGTCCCCATACACTTTTTAAGGCAATAACATTGCATATAAGCCTTTAAAATGAGCACTCTTGATTTTTCATGTTTGGGTCCCATAGACTTTAACGGTGTCCGAATGTTCGCGCAAACTTTTTGTCTGTTCGCAAGTTCTGGTGCGAACCGAACCAGGGGGTTTTCGGCTCATCCCTAATCGTTAACTAGCACAGTACAATACTACAAATTAAAAGAAAAACATAAAAACAAAGCCAAGTTTGTTAAAAAAAAACACAGTACTTTAACAAACTAAATGTCATCCAGGTACAGTTTACATCTTCTTAAATCATCTCAGAGAAATTATTCAGCAAGAATTCTGACTGCATTGACTATAAATTAGCATAGGTGTGCCCCCTAGTGGCTACAGATCTGCCTTTAAAATACATTCATGGAAAATACAGCATTACACAGTGTTCTGTAGATTTTATAGATATGCAACTCCTATACTCATATTGATTAGTGGTTCCAAATTATTAACTACTGCAGTAGGGAACAGACACAAAAGATGCACTTAGCGTCTTTCCAAATAACTGTTCTGTTTAATTGGTGCAATTGAAGTTTATACACAAGCTTATGTAGGTATCACATTAATATTACAATTGTACTTTTATGCTAACATGGGGGCATAACATAGGCAAGCTAAATTCTAATCAAGACTCGAAAGAATGCAGCAAGTAATCAAAACATTATTAGTGTTGTGTGCACAATGAGTGCAGTGTGCAATATATACAGTTGTGCTCATAAATTTACATACCCTGGCAGAATTTATGATTTCTTGGCCATTTTTCAGAAAATATGATAACACAAAAACTTTTCTTTCACTCATGGTTGGTGTTTGACTGAAGCCATGTATTATCAATCAACTGTGTTTATTCTTTTTAAATCATAATGACAACAGATACTACCCAAATGACCCTGAGCAAAAGTTTATATACCCTAGTGATTTTGGCCTGATAACATGCACACAAGTTGACATAAAGGGGTTTGAATAGCTATTAAAGGTAACCATCCTCGCCTGTGATCTGTTTGCTTGTAATTAGTGTGCGTTTGTATAAAAGATCAATGAGTTTCTGGACTCCTGACAGACCTCTGCATCTTTCATCCAGTGCTGCACTGATGTTTCTGGATTCTGAGTCATGGGGAAAGCAAAAGAATTGTCAAAGGATCTGCGGGAAAAGGTAGTTGAACTGTATAAAACAGGAAAGGGATATAAAAAGATATCCAAGGAATTGAGAATGCCAATAAGCAGTGTTCAAACTCTAATCAAGAAGTGGAAAATGAGGGCTACTGTTGAAACCAAACCCCTTTCAGGTAGACCAACTAAAATTTCAGCCACAACTGGCAGGAAGATTGTTCAGGATGCAAAGAAAAACCCACAAATAACTTCAGATGAAATACAAGACTCTCTGAAAACATGTGGCGTGGCTGTTTCAAGATGCACAATAAGGAGGCACTTGAAAAAAGATGGGCTGCATGGTCGAGTCCCAAGAAGAAAGCCATTACTACTTAAATGGCACAAAGTATCCTGCTTACAATATACCAAACAGCACAGAGACAAGCCTCAAACCTTCTGGCACAAAGTCATTTGGAGTGATGAGACCAAAATTGAGCTTTTTGGCCACAACCATAAACACTACATTTGGAGAGGAGTCAACAAGGCCTTTGAAGAAAGGTACACCATTCCTACTGTGAAACATGGAGGTGGATTGTTGATGTTTTGGGGATTTGTTAGCTACAAAGGCACAGACAATTTGGACAAAATTGATGACAAGATGAATGCAGTATGTTATCAAAAAATACTGGAGGAACATTTGCATTTATGAGCCTGGAAGCTGCACATGGGGCATACTTGGACATTCCAACATGACAATGATCCAAAACACAAGGCCAAGTTGACTTGTCATTGGCTACAGCAGAATAAAGTGAAGGTTTTTGGAGTGGCCATCTCAGTCTCCTGACCTCAATATCATTGAGCCACTCTGGGGAGATCTCAAATATGCAGTTTATGCAAGACAGCCCAAGAATTTCCAGGAAATGGAGGCTTTTTGCCAAGAAGAATGGGCAGCTTTACCATCTGAGAAGAAAAGAGCCTCATCCACAAATACCACAAAAGATTTCAAGCTGTCATTGATGTTAAAGGGGGCAATACACTGTATTAAGAACTGGGGTATGTAAACTTTTGATCAGGGTAATTTGGGAAGTTTCTGTTGTCATTATGATTTAAAAAGAGTAAACACAGTTGATTGATAATAATGGCTTCAGCCAAACACTAACCATGAGTGAAAAAAAAGTTTTTGTGTTATCATTCATATTATCTGAAAAATTGCCAAGAAGTCATAAATTCTGTCAGGGTATGTAAACTTATGAGCACGACTGTAGGCAAAGCATACAAAATAGAATACAGTTATACACAGAATGTACACTTTCTTTTACACACAGCAAGTATATAAAACAGCAAAACCTATGTTAAAATTAGGGATGCACTAATAACGACATTAGTATCAGTATCGGTGACGATACTAGGCATTTTCATGATTATCGGTACTTGCGAAAATGCTCCCATACCGGAAACCGATACCGGAAGTGACATCAGCTGGGGGGCGGGATGCGCTGTCTCCCTCAGCGGAGCTGCAAAACTGACGAAGCCACAGATGCCTCCCCCATGTACCCAGGAGGAGGGAGGCCAGTCAGCATGTGAGTGGAGACGTTCTCACCAGCAACCTGGTCCCCACAACAGTGGAGGCTCCTGTGTGCCGTGGCATGGCGTCCTCCCAGCCCAAGTCCAATCCTTGAAGCAAGCATGGCAGGCTGACCAAGGCAGCTGGGCGACATGACCGGCAATCCAGGAAGCCGGCGGCTCCTTCCAGTCCCAGAGTTACTGATGGAGGGGGCCTGTATTGATGGGGGGCTGCATTGATTAAGGGGGGCCTGCATTGATGGAGGGGGGCCATGAGGAAGGGGGATCTGCACTGAGGGGGACTATAGTTGGTGGAGGGTACTATAGTGTGTGCTCTGGGGACCAGGAGCTCTGTCTGTGTTCAGGCTGTGTATAGTGCATGGAATGGAGACAGAGCTCTGCCTAGTGCACTGCCAGCAGTGACCCCTGCACTGTGCTCTCTTACCCCCTTACTGTGCCCCCCTAACTCCCTGTACTGTGCCCTCCAAACCCCCTATAATTTGCACTTCTAATCTCCTGTGCTGTGCCCTCCCTGTGTTGTGTCCTCTTGTCCACCCTGTGTTGCTTCCTCCTTCCCCCACCAGCTGTCACCTCTGCCCCCATGTCTCCCAATGACCCTCCCATTCTTATCCTCTTCCCCCAGCGATCACAGCCTTTTCCATCTCAACTCTCCCACCCCACAATCTCTATTTCACCCCATCCTCAGCTACCCTGCCCTCACTTACCCCTCTACTCTCCCCCTTCAACCCTGGCCTCACCCAGCTCCCTAACATCCCCCCCACCTACGCGATAGGTATCGGTAATTGGTATCGGCGACTACCAAAGTTAAAGTATCGGCACTCGTACTCGCTGGCAAAAAAGGGGTATCGGTGCAACCTTAGTTAAAATATTAAATTTTCTATGTAAAGGAAGTGTACCTTAATGAGACACTTAACAAATCAATAAATTACATGAAACTGTGCCAGAGTCTGAAAATGCACTCTGTTTATCTGTTTAATCAGTTAATATAAGTTTTATCATGTTTAGTGCATCTGTAATAAACAGATTTTTGACAGAGATTCTGGAAAGGGCTGTACTTTCTTGCCTCATGACTTTCTCTCATTCTCCAATGTATGAGTGCAAGGCAGCAGTGGGTACAGTGCAGGACGGAGACTGTAAAACATACTAGCTTGTATTATTACATCCTGTGGTTCAGGGTAATTTAAAAACATTGGTATATCTGCAGCCATAATGATTTATCTTGCCAGCTGCAGAAAAAAAGCTAGAAGGAAAATTATAGCTCAGTAGTACCAGGGCAGGTAGCATGTGTCAATGGAGAAAGTAGATGTCATACTTTTATGTTTGGCCGGAAAGTGCCTCTAAGTAAACACAGAGGCTGTCCACTAATAATATACAGTGATTGGGAAGGCAGGTTACTATTTAATTGAGTTTTCTTATATTACTTCTTTTCTGTGTGCCTGATCTCCATCTGTGATTTGAAGCTGTCTGGCCTGGCTACGTCTCTGAGGTGATGTAACCGTAAATGTAGAGCAGTCATAGATGCTATCTGCCTCCGGTCCCAGAGGCTGCCGCTTATACCCATCTAATTATTTCTTTTACAGGCCCCGCCAAGAGAGCACTACTTTAAGCCACACAGTTAATATGGAATTGGATGGATGACAATGATAGAATCAGATCCATCACATAGTCATTGCGTTCAGCAGATAAGGCTTCAGAATGGTCGCTCCTCTGGGATGCGATACTTGCTCGGTTTGATTAAACATAACAGCGGATGGGCAAAAGAACATAGGGATTGGCACAAAAAACATAGTGTGGTGTAGCTGTATGGGCATGGTATATCCTGTTTTTGTTTCTGTTCTGTCAAATAAATTTTGTTTTAACTTTTTAAAATCTCTTTCTTCCATGTGGAGTGAACGATGACAAAGAACCTGGCTAAGCACAATTTGTAGCTAAAAATAAGATGACACCACTGCAATTTTAAAATGTAATTTACAAGACTTTCTATGAATTACAATTATTTTTTACCATCTCTATGCCTCTTGGGTCACACATCCTCAGATTGGAATATTTGCACCTGTGTGTGGTCATTATGACTCCTCAGTATGCCATAGCTAAGATGATCTGTAGGAGGACAAAAAGTATATTCCATTTTACAGCTGGAGTTCTGAAAGTTGTGTTGTTATGATGGTGTGGATGGAATGGGTATAGACACACAGGGGTTGATTTGCTAAAACTGGAGAGTGTAAAATCTGGTGCAGCTGTGCACAGAAACCAGTCAGCTTCCTTTTTTTTTGTCAAAGCTTAATTGAACAAACTGAATTTAGAAGCTGATTGGCTACTATGCACATCTGCACCAGATTTTGCACTCTGCATTTTTAGTAAATTAACCCCATAGTTTGTTGTAGTTATTGAAACTGGTTTTGCACATTAACAAGGTGAAAAAAACTGTTAGTACAAATATAAATGCACATTTACCCATGTTTTATCCCTTTAAACATGCTGCCACTGTAGAAAAAAAACTTTTGGTGTGCCAGAAATATAGTGTGTGTGACAGACCCATCCGGGATGGGGGCTTTTGGAGGAGACTGCAGGGTAGCCTCTTGCCTACTGACTATGGGCCCTTTTGAGGGGGCTCAATTCTTTGAGAAGTGTGTGCGTCGGGAACCTTTGGAGTGATTTTGCTTGGGGTTCGGATTCATGTCTCCACGAAACACACAGACTCTGAGAACTGGAGGACCCGTTCAAAACAACCTGATGCTGGTGAGGTCTCCAGCTATAATTTGGTTACTAAGGTGTCTCTCTCTTTCATAGTATAATTTTCCCATTGTGTGCCACCTAGGCGTGAATTCCCATTGTAATTGAGTCACCTATTGTTTCTGTCTGTCTGCTAATACTCTTGGAGATGTGACTAGCATTGTGTCCACTTTACCTTGTTACCAAACTATTGTGGGATGTTTATGCGCTTATGGTTATGTTAGCTGTTCATTAGACAAACTGATCAGTGCTTCTCAACCTTTTTTCAGTCAAGGCACCCTTTAAAATTATAGACAATTTCAAGGCACCCTTTAAAATGATGGACAGTCTTGAGTCACCCCATTCTAAAATGTTAAAAATTATTCTAATAGTTCTACACAATGCAGCAACATCCCCACATAGGACACCAAATGTTAGAGGGGATTTAGTCTTCCAAAGCAAATACATGTTTGCATACCGGTAGAAACATAGAAAAGTGACGGCAGAAAAAAACTGAGTAGTCCATCGAGTCTGGCCTTTTTTTTTTTTGTTTTGTTTTTGTTTTTCCCACTAACCGCATTGTCTGACTATAGATTTATGTTTATCCCAAGCACATTTGAAGCCATTTGCTGTTGACTGTCTCACAACTTCTTTTGGTAATTTATTCCAATCATCAACCACCCTTTCAGTAAAATAATACTTTCTAAGATTGGTTTTGATCTTCCCTCCTGCTAGTTTAAGGTCATGTCCCCGTGTTTTTGATTTTGGCTTCATATTGAAAAGGACTGCCCTCCTGAACCTTATTCAACCCCTTGATGTACTGACTAGTATTGCAATGTTTCTCTTTTCCCTCAATTTCTCTCCATCAGTAAGCTAATGTGATCCCAGTGCTGAGGGAGAGAAGCAGAGGAGGGTCAAACAAGGATGCTGTGGAGACAACAGACATCCTCCTTATCAACTGATGACATCACTGGTTGTTAGAATGCCAGTGTCTAGAAAGTTGTAATGGTGCATAATATAAACCTGTGCCTTTGTGTAACTAAAAGGCAGGCTTGAACCACCTGTTGGCTTGTATACAATTTTTGATAATTTTTTAGGCATTTTGCCAAGGCACCCCTGAAGGAACCTCAAGGCACCCCAGGGTGTCTGGGCACCCTGGTTAAAAAAGGCTGGATTAGATTGCTGTTTACAGTTTGCATTGTTTAGGATAATGTGATCAAGCTCTTATATGATTTTGTGTGGTATATATTCTGTGTGAATTTACAATAAAATCTGTTCCAGTTTGCACTTAAGCTGTCGTCTAGTTCTTGGGTGCAATGTTCAGCTATATTACTTGGTTCCTGGTTCCAGAGTGGAGGAAGCTGTATCTTGGCGGAGGCACCCAGGCTGGGTGCCAGGCGTTCCGTCACAGTGTGCTACTACCTTCTTCTTCGACTCACAAGATTTCTGACAGTGTCAATAGTTAATTTTTCGCACTTAGATACATAGAAAAAAAATATTATCTACCAATGGTCTCCTGGCAAGGAAATCTCCTCTCTTTACCTCCTGATTCTATCCTACCCCCCCTGTCCTTTTTCCTCTGATTCACTCTCCCCTCTTTCTGACTTCCTTCCACTTCCCCCCCCTCTCCCCCCCCCCCAAATTTACGAACACCCTGATCTGTTGTATTAGCAGGTGAGCACGCTTTCAACAACACACGGGACAGACCAATTTAATATACTCACACACTCCCAGCCTAATTACATGGTCTCAGTAGCAAGCAGACAGTATAAAATACATACGAATATACCCAATAAGAACATCAACACATCTTGCCTCTAATGTACCTCTTATTGAAATGCCTATGAAAAGTTTTATTTGTCAATGCAATGTACCCAAATGTTGTTATACCTACTGTTCCACATGTTACTATTTACCATGCTGCTTAGTCAGACACGGACTGTAGAGACTATTCCCCGCATTGCCTATGTCTCGTTGTTACTTCTTCATTTGCACAACAATGTCTGCACCTGTTTGTATGCTCTTGTTTTTCTCTTGAATAAAATTTTTGAACGAGAAAAAAAAAAAATATATATATTATTTTTCTATCTGTTGAACACATTTGCAAATGCATGTGAAGCCACATTGCTTTGCCAAGGCACATCTGATAAGTGGCAATGTGGCTTTACTTGTATTTGCAAATTAATGCAAAAGGTATAAATTTGCAAAAATGTACATGTAAAACTATAAGCAGTAAATCTGACAGACAATTTTTGGCTGATCTCCAGCTTTAATTGAAATATATTCCTTGATAGCCAGAGAGGATATACATTCACTTCATATGCACTAAACACCTTTGGAAACCCAGATTTTACCATATAAAAGTAGCTCTGACATCATTACTCTGCTGTACATAACCTGAGCAGAGCCATGGGAGGGGCTCAGCTGTCCCCACCCCATACAGGCTACCTGCAGAAAACTACAGTAGGGGGGAGATAAGACCAGTCACCCTGCACAAGGTGAGAGAGTAGCATTGACTGGTCTATATTACAGGAAGCTGCTTCACCGATTACTGGATTACTGCATAGATTTGCAAGAAATACACAAAGCACACCAAGATTCAGAATACATGTGCCTCTTGTATTCATAAAATATTTCCTAATCCCGGGTTCCAGTCTATCCAAACTTAAAAAAGTTTTGGCCTTGCTAATTCTTATTTGCCATTTTACCTAAAGATAACTAAAGGAATGAGTTGGCAAATAGATAAATGATGTGTTGATTGAAACTCTGGAAATATGAACGTTTGGAAAAAATACATTCACTTGTACAGCACCAGAGAGCTGACATGGAGATTTTCATCTTTCTAAGTCTAATCAGTTTATGTTCTTTTATGTTCTTTTTTTTTATAATGGTGATACAGATTTTTGTAGCCACTATCATAGCGCCACCCGGTGGAAGCAACTTGATGGTTCATTATTTTCATGTAGCGTAGACGGAGGTTTTTGCAATGTTCGATAAAGAAAATTTAATAATTAAACATATGAAATAAGCTCTACTCCACAAGCATTTTAAACTAACAAAGAGAAAAGCATAATTGTACACTACGGGATAACTTTAATCTCTGAACCTGGGTGTAGACAACATACAGGCACTAAAACAGTGGCATGCAGCTTCCACATACATTTCCAAATATGCGCAAGTGTTACTACTGTTTTTAATTTATATTTTAGAGGAAGGCTCCTTTAATCCTTGTTTTTCTGCCTTACAAAACTGTCTATTAGGCAAAATTTTCAATGCATGCCTCTCCTACATGTATTTCCATTCTACCTTCTATGTAAATCAAAAAATAAGATGAAATAATAAATAACATTTATATTAGATATATATGAATAATATGAGATTGTTAGACACAGTATATTTATGCATACATTATATATTGTAAGTTATGAGGGAATAGTGGAGACAACAATAATAAAAGTGTATATATAACCAAAACTGTTTTTTTCTTTTGGCTAGAGCAGGGTTTCTCAACCAGGGTTCCGTGGAACCCTAGGGTTCCTCCAGAAATTGCTAGGGGTTCCTTGAGCAATGGTCAATGTCTACCTCTCAGATAAATTCCCAATGACATCATTGATCTTTTTAGCTATCTGTAAGGTGGTAATTCTTCCCAATGACCACAAGTGTAAGGAACATTCTTCCCATTGACCATCACACTAATGTATCAGGAGTTGTAGATTTTTAATTTTTAGCAGGGGTTCCCCGAGACCATAGAATTATTTCAAGGGTTCCTTGGTGTTGAAAAGGTTGAGAAAGGCTGGGCTAGAGTAAAGAAGTGTTAAAACCCTTGCCAGTTTTTTTCTTGTTGTCTGTTGGGAAAATGCTTTTGACTATCTGTCCAAGAGATGCAACAGGAAGTTAGAACAAATCTCTAAATTAACAGGGTGGATGTACCCAATGGGAATATAGACAGCAATAAAATTTTGACAATGGTTTTTTCATTCCTCACTCTATCCAAAACCAAAAAAAAGGCCTAGTTGTTTTCAATATTTCTACATATGGGAATTGTATTAACCACTTGCCGACTGCCTAACTGTCAATGTACGTCATTACTTTGACTTTAAATACTGGAGTTATGGCAGCAGCCAGCTGCCACAAGCCCTGTATCTTTTTTTCCGTAAGGCGGTCCGCTTTCATACAAAAGTGGTCCAAGCAGCTGATTCACCGCATGATCACTTTTTTAGGCAGTGGGAGAGGTGCCCCCCCCCCCACACCACTTCCCAGTTGTCTCTAAATAACCGAAGCCATCAGTAAGCCCAGTCCGACCCCTGTGATGCCTGGGCAGGAAGCCGGGTGAGGGCAAGAT
>BLSH010135607.1:181387-201987 GCA_018402905.1 Glandirana rugosa
TCTTGATCCTCTACTAAAATCTTGTTATTAGACAGGGAATGTCGTGGTCGTCCTTGGAGAGGGAAATCTTGATCCTCTACTAATATCTTGTTATTAGACAGGGAATGTCGTGGTCGTCCTTGGACTGGGATATCCTCTTTTCTAAAGGGAGAGGTTCCTGCTGGTGCTGTAAGGGACAGATTATTGTTCTAAAATCATCTCCTAGTTCTAAAGGGAGAGGTTCCTGCTGTTGCTGTAAGGGACAGATTATTGTTCTAAAATCATCGCCTACTCCTATAGGGTCAGGTTCCTGCTGTTGCTGTAAGGGACAGATTATTGTTCTAAAATCATTGCCTTCTCCTATAGGGTCAGGTTCCTGCTGGTGCTGTAAGGGACAGATTATTGTTCTATAATCATCTCCTAGTTCTAAAGGGAGAGGTTCCTGCTGGTGCTGTAAGGGACAGATTATTGTTCTAAAATCATCTCCTAGTTCTAGTTGAGGAGGAGGAGAAGGAACCGCAGCAGGGTGGTACCCAACGCAGCTTGTGGGCATCACTGGAGCGTGGCAGGGGGATACAGAGGACACAGATAATACACCTCCCACAGAGGACAGCTTGTCTTTGCCTCTGGGCAGCCTGGCACACATGGCCGACTACATGCTGCAGTGCCTGCGCAATGACAGCCGAGTTGCCCACATTGTAACTTGTTCTGATTACTGGGTGGCCACCCTACTGGATCTCCATTACAAGGACAACGTGCCGTCCTTAATTCCCTCACTGGAGCGTGATTGGAAGATGCGCGACTACAAGCGCACACTGGTAGACGCGCTGCTGAGGGCATTCCCAAATGACACCAGGGGCTCAGTGGAAGCACAAGGGGAAGGCAGAGGAGGAGGAGGAAGAGGCCGCCAACGCAGCTGTGGCACCGCCAGCACCTCAGAAGACAGGGTTAGCATGGCCGAAATGTGGCAAAGCTTTGTCAGCAGCCCGTCACAACAAACAGCACCACCAGCTGATAGGCAAGGTCTTAGGCAAGGGATAGGCAGGAGGCAGCATTTCAGCAACATGATGGAACAGTATGTGTGCACACGCCTACACGTACTGACTGATGGGTCTGCTCCATTCAACTTCTGGGTCTCCAAATTGGGCACATGGCCTGAGCTTGCCCTTTAGGCCTTGGAGGTGCTGGCCTGCCCTGCAACCAGTGTATTGTCTGAACGTGTGTTTAGCATGGCAGGGGGCGTTATCACAGACAACCGCAGCCGCCTGTCCACAGCCAATGTGGTCAAGCTAACGTTTATTAAAATGAACAAGGCATGGATCCCTCTGTACCTTGTGCAGAATAAACATTTAGACCGGCCTCACACAGCCATTGGTATACTTGTTTTTTTGAATATGCCTCAATATTTTGGGGGCTACCCCAATTAGAAAAAAAAACCAAACAAACAACAAAAAGTGTTGGCTACCTCCTCCTCCTCCTCCTCCACCACCGCCACTTCCACCTACACTGCCACGGTCACGGCCTAGTCAACCTCTAGGCTCCTACTCCACATCCACCCCCCTTCCCATTTTTATTTTTTAAATTTGATTTTAGGTTATTTTCCCTATCCCCATTTTTTTGTAGGGCACTTGTCCTACTCTTACCCCCATTTTACTTCCTTTTGCAGCCCTCTAGCACTTGCCAGGACTTTTTTACAGCCATTTTTGTGCCTAAAAGTTCTGGTCCCCATTGACTTCAATGGGGTTCGGGGTTTCGGAGTATAGTTCAGGTCAAGTTTGGTACTGAACCCAAACTTTTTCGCGAAGTTCGGCCGGACCCGCCAAACCCGAACATCCAGGTATCCGCTCAACTCAAGTTTTAAATGCACATTTTTTCAAAAATAAAAAGATATTATATTTATCTGCACTGTGCAATGGTAGCAGTCCCATGGCTCCTTTCCTGGAGTTCCTGGCCAGTGGAGGTCCACTCCTCCTCTTGTCCAAGTGCTCCCTCAGCAAGCCGTGTGCTGCTGCCTGTGTCTTCTGTGATAAGAGGAATAGAGGAGTGCTGCAGACAGGCACAGTGCTGGATCGAGAGAGGATTCTGGTAAGTGGTTAGGGAGGGGGAGAAGGAACAAGAAGTGGGACATTTTTTACTTTAATTCAAGGAATACATTGAGTTAAAAAAAAGTGTCTTGACTTTAGAACCACTTTTATTCTTTGTTATCTACTAGGGATGAGATTTGGGTTAGCCACTGCCATTGACTCAAAGGAAATCCTGCAGGTCATGGCAAATGTATATGCAGATTCACCTGGAAGAATTTTTTTAAACCATAATGCACTTCATGGTCGTTAAACTATGACCTGTGGGCTCAGAATTGGAAATTAGGTGGACTTTTGGTTAAGCCAGCTCCCTCATATTAAAAGGATGGCGGGGGGATGCAAAAAGTAGTCATAGTGATAGTGAATCAAAAGCTGCGGTAGGGATAGCTTAGGGGAGTTGAAAAACTGCACAGGGAGATCTTAGGGTCAGTTAGTAAAGTGTATTTTAAATCTTAGTGGCTTTTGTTTCAGTGGTAGTATTTTAGGAGTTTTTTTTATGTTGATATGTTCACACTGCAGATATACACCAATGAGGCTGTAGTCATAGGTGTGCCTAGGTACACTTATATAACAGCTATTCTTCAGGAGTAGGGATGAGCTCTCGGCATAATTCCTTTTTCAAAGTCAATTGATTTAATAATAGAAAATATCGCACTTACAATTCCCATATGGGTAAAGAGTAGGAATAAACAGACATGTGTGTGTGTAACAAGCGGTGACCTGGAGACAGCACTTCAGTTTCATCACAATTCAGACTTCTTCCGGGTCATGATGCTTGTTACCCATATGGAGATTGTAAGTGCAATATTTTCTATTAAATCAATTGACCTTCAAAACGGTATTACACTATTGTGGTCCTTTTACTTTTACCGATTGGCCGCAAATGGTTAGTGGGACTGGAACCGACCACCACTGCTACCTGATTGCCCCTTAGAGCCTAGTGGAGGCTGTATCCACAAAAGCGTTCCCTGACCCCCCATAATAGGTGGTCAAGGGGCTCTGGTAAGAGCTTATCCTATTAGGTGGAGGTTGATTTCACACTTTGGTGTTGGTGTATGGTGGATGCTGTTCACAATCAAATCGCTGCACATTTATTCGTTTGGACTGCTACGCAATTTTTTATACATTCACGATTTCAGTGGATGATTTGTTATATGGACTATACTAATCAGTCGGTTGAATGTTCATGTTGCACATTTCAATTTATTTAAATATCAGCTTTTATATATGTACATAAGCGCAATATTATCTATTTTTATGTTTTTTAAGTTAAGAATTCTCACTTTATGTTTGCTGCTGTGTCACATTTTGATATCTTCAGTTGTTTAGGTGTTATACTCATGTGTGGTTTGAACACTGTTTTCATATGCGGGGGCGACTTACGCATGCATTTTTTTTTTGCTACACAAGCTCGCGGGGACGTGGCGCTTTAAATTATTTTTTTTAATTTATTTTTTTCTTTTAACACTGTTCCTTTAAAAAAAAAAAATCTGATCACTTTTATTGCTATCACAAGGGATGTAAATATGACTTGTGATATCCCTTTTGATAGTAATATATGGTGACAGGTACTCTTTATGGAGGGATGGGGGTCTAAAAGACTGTCATTTTATTAAAACCGGCGCCGTTAGCCACCGAGTAACCCGGAAGTGACATTGTAACGTTGCTACCAGAAATGTGGGAAGGAGTCCCGTTTGAAGCAGATTCCGGCTTCCACAGGGACTCCACACAGCCGGCGGACCTGCCCGATTGGAGCTCCGGTCTCCCAGTGGGACAGGAGGCCAGAGAAGAAGGTTGGATGGTGACGCGAGGGGCCTGGGATAACGACCGAACAGCTCCCGAACCGGATCGGCTGTTATCAACGGATAGCCGACCGCCTGCTCTAAAAAACAGTACTAGGGTCAGGGGAGGGCTGGGCCAGGGGGGCAGGGTGGCAATTTCCCCCCAGGCCACCCTAACTTACATTCAAAAAGGCTGACGCCCGCTGCCGCTCACACTTTTTTCTTCTTGTGGAGGAAGGAAGTAGGGGCCAGGCAAAGGAGGGGGGGGCACTGGTGAGGCTGCATTGGTGGGTGATGAGGCTGAATTGATGCATTATTGTTGTTAAAGCTCCTTTGTTGCTATTAACATTAAATTATGTTACCACATTGTATCATATTTGTCTTACTTCATAACCTCAATATCTGTTATAAAACCAGGTGGGCATGGATGGTGAGCTGATTCAGTGGTTCAATGGGCCACTTGACTGGACTTGTCCCCCAGGCCTAAGGCTGCCAGCCCTCCCCTGACTAGGGTATAGCCTGTAGCTGCATACTATACCCCAATACTTCCACTTAAAGCAGCCACCGTTTATAAACAGCGATTCGCGTTAAGTGGTTAAACTAATTTACAACAGCAGGGCCCGTTCCTGCGCCCAACAAAAGTAACTGTAGGGGGTTACAGTGTTCTGGCACGGCAACACCCAATTTTTCACCACCTGTTTCACTGGGGCATGTCATCATAATTTTTAAAATCATTTACAACAGCGGGGCCCACACCAACATTTAAAAAACAAAAAAAATTGCGTAGGGTCCCCCCCCCAAAGTCCGTAACAGACCCTTCAGATCTGGTATGGATTTTAAGGGAAACCCCGCCCCCAAAAAAAAAATTGCGTAGATGTCCCCCCAAAGTCCATACCAGGCCCTTTAGGTCTGGTATGGATTTTAAAGGGAACCCTGCATCACAATTTTTTAAAAAAATGCGTAGGGGTCCCCCCCAAAGTCCGTACCAGGCCCTTCATGTTTGGTAAGGATTTAAGGGGAACCCCGTGCCAAAATTAAAAAAAAAATTGCGTGGGGGGTCCCCCCAAAGTCCATACCAGGCCGTTCAGGTCTGGTATGGATTTTAAGAGGAACCCTGTGCCAAATTTTAAAAAAAGTGGAGGGGGTCCCCCCAAAATCCAAACCAGACCTTTATCCAAGCATGCAGCCCTATCATGGCAGGAGGGGGTGGGGACGAGCGAGCGCCCCCTCTAAACAATACCAGGCCACATGCCCTCAACATGGGGAGGATGCTTTGAGGTCACCCCCAAAGCACCTTGTCCCCATGTTGATGGGGAAAAGGGCCTCATCCCCATAACCTTTGCAGGTGGTTGTGGGAGTCTGCGGGCAGGGGGCTTATCAGAATCTGGAAGCCCCTTTAATAAGGGAGCCCCCAGATCCCGACCCCCTATGTGAATAGGTATGGAGTACATTGTACCCCTACCCATTCACCAAAAAAGGAGTGTAGTGGTAAAAAATACAAGAGGCAGTTTTTGACAAGTCCTTTATTGTGTAAAATAGCTATTTTCTTATTTCTTCTTTCTTCTTCCATCTTCTCCTGGCCCGGTCCTTCTTCTGGTCTTCTGCTTGTTCTTTTAGTCTTCTTGCTTCCTCTCTTTATCTTCAATCTTCATCTTCTTCTTCCTTCTTCTTTCACCGCCGCTGCTGTCCCCGCTGCTGCAGCCCGGCTCCTGCGCGTCTCCCAGAATTTGCAGTCTTCACAATGACAGTTCTTTTATAAGAAGGGGCGGGGCCACCCAGTGATGTAACCAAGTGAACTCGCCCCTTCTGACGTCATACGCTGTCAGAGGGGGCGGGTCACCCATTTATGTCACCGGGTGGCTCCGTCCCTTCTTATAAAAGAACTGTCATTGTGAAGACCGCCCATTCTGGGAGACACGCAGGTGCCAGGCTGCAGCAGCGGGGAGAGCAGCGGCGGTGAGAGAAGAAGAAGATTGAAGACGAAGAGAGGAAGCAAGAAGACTAAAAGAAGAAGCAGAAGACCAGAAGAAGGACCGGGCCAGAAGAAGAAAAGAAGAAAAGAGCTTAAGAATAAAGGACTTGTCAAAAACTGCCTTTTGTTTTGTACTCCCCATGCATAGGGCATGTAGCCTAGTGCGGTTCAGGAGGGGGGGGCATTCGCCCGCCCCCCTCCATCCTAACTGGCCAGGGCTGCATGCTCGGATAAGGGTCTGGTTTGGATTTTAGGGGGAACCCCACGTCAATTTTTTTTTAAATTAAGCTTGGGGTTCCCCTTAATATCCAAACCAGACCCGAAGAGCCTGGTTCGGACTGGGGGGGGGCTCACACACTTTTTTTCAGCAATTTTTTGTATACAGCCACGATTTTAAATGACAATTTTTCCTATGAAAATGTCATTTTGCTCTGGCTATGTTCTACACCTCACAGAGTTGCGCCTTTTTACACACAGACACCCCCCAGGCACAATATTTAAAGGAATTTTTCATTTTTTTTAAGCATTATTAAAATCACTGCTCCTGAAAAAATGATTGATTTAAAACTTTCTCTTTTGATTGATACACGTCCCCTAGGGTCCCCATGGCAATAACATTGCATAAAAGCCTTTAAAAATGAGCACTTTTGATTTTTCATGTTCGGGTCCCATAGACTTCAATGGTGTTCGAATGCTCGCCCAAACTTTTTGTCTGTTCGCATGTTCTGGTGCAAACCAAACCGGGAAGGGGGGGGGTGTTCGGCTCATCCCTATTCAGGAGGAATTCAAGACAAAAGATATATTTTTTCAGGGTACAGCTTAGGCACCATTCACATTTCTAGATGGTCGCTGTGACAGCAAATCTTCACTATTGAGTTCAGGTCCACTTAAAATAATAAATCCAGCCACATTTTTTTCTCCTTCTGGATCAAGTAAGAACCTCTGTCAAGTTTATACAATTGGGTCTCTGTTATAGAGATTTCCCCTCCCTTGCTGTCCCAGAGGCAATTGTTTCACTTTACAAGGTGAGAAAAAACCTGCAGCGTAGTACACAGCTGACTGGGATTCTATTCGCTCCCTACTCTACAAAAACATCTGTCTGTGTTGCTTATGGGAATTACTGGTTAGGTAATGTTGATTTTTTTTAATTAGAGGCATACTTCACATATTGGCTCACTGCTAATTGAAATGACAAACCTAGTTGGTGACAGTTGATGAGCAATCACATGACCATTCTTTGCTTATATCCTCCATGTTAGGCTTTTTACACTCAGATCAGAGCTAGATCAGAGATTCTGCTAACCACTTGAAAATCTTATAAAGGTATTAATTATTTGGTTAACCGATTTAGGGTGCTAATTTTATAGCCATCACCCTAAATGAGCCCATATCTGAATTCAGACAATGTGTCTTTCTGTTTGCATGCTAATGGCTTTGTAGTTTAGGCCAGCCTTTTCATGGAACAGAATTAGTTCATCTATTTTGGAGCTTGAACAGCTGCCAGGAAGTAGAGAAACAGCAATAATTGTGTAGTATTGAATTTATCTCTCAGTAATAGTTAAAGTATATCTAAAGCCAAAACCTTTTTCTAGTTTTAGACATATTGTAAAAGGGATAGAACAGTTTTTAATGCTGTATCTGTCCTTGCTGGGTAGATTTATCCTCCTTTTCTGTCCTGATGACCATATTTACTGGGGCACAAAAGTGATGGAAATCCCAGTTATCACAAAAACAAAGGTGAATCCTTCAATGAGGACAACTGTTCTGGTTACAATGGTGCCAAAAAAATGGGATGTCCCCTCACTTTGGAGAGATTTTTTTTCTTACATCCTGCTGTGTCACTGTGACAGGAAGTGAATCTCATCAAAAGGACACAGCCAACAAAACATACTGACATGGCTGTTCATCAATCCCCACCTACTTTTATAGCTATAGAGCATAGCTGCCAGGTTAAAAAAATGACCAGTTCTAGGGATACATATAACAGTACAAACTGGTTACTAAGGAATAATTGCTATTATATCTCTCTTTGGTTGCACTTCCGATCTCCACCCCCCCCCAGTACTTCTTGTTCGCCACCATGTGAGAAATAATTATAAATTGTCTAAGACAGACTCAAGGTTATCACAACTACTTAACTAGAGGACAGCCAATTAGCTTTTAGACTTTAATTTTCTAAGCTATTTTGAAGAAATAAAAGAGAGATCATTGGTTGCAGGGGCAACAGCATAAGTTGGAACAGACCTTATCTCAGACACTTTTTATTGATTTCACTCAAGATGTCCCCAGTCTTCGGGGGTGGTTGATGCCCATATGAAGGCTTCTGAAAAATTAAGTATGAAAAAAAGCATTACATAACAGGAGCCCCCCAGAAGAGGAGGAAGGGGATCAATGGTGGTCTGAATCTGGAGTTGGGCTTTTATAAGATATTTATTACAATATAATAGTTTTAGCATTTTGCCAATTCTGAAAATAGCATGGTATAAGCTGAATTTCCAGTATTTACAGTATCTGTATACTGACATGTACCTTAGCACTGGATTCCAAAATGTCACCTAGTGTTTGGCCTATTATTATTATTTTCCATCAAGTTGTTATCGACTTCTGGACACATGGAAAGGGTTTCTGCAAATTGATATGTCTATATTGGGGTCTTACTGTGGAATTGAACTAAAAAAGTTAAGATTTGCTTTGTTATAGGGAACATCTAGAATTCTAATTTTGCCTAAGCAATACTCTGAAAATGTAGCTTTTGTCTGGGGTTTCTCCTGAAAAATAGCTCTGCTTTTCCTGCTTTGTGAATGTGCCTAGGCAATCGTGTGCCTACAGCCTCATAGGTGTATTTATGAAGTGTCAGATCTAATTCACACCTGCTGCTAACTGCTGGTATCAGGAGATCTGGAGTGATATTTGGTGATGTCACGACTGTGCTGCTCACCGTTTTTCAATGCTGGAGACACTGACAAGAGGAAGTAGTGCTCTGCCTTTAATGAGAGCTCCATCTGCACACAGACTCAGTGCAGAATAAGACAGGGTAAATCAGTAGTGGGGAAAAGATCAGTTGCATGAAGGCCACAGGCAGTACTGGTGACTAGGGATGGGCGAACAGTTCGGCCCGAGCATAAGTTCTGGCCAAACTTTCACAGTTCAGTCGTTCAGTGAACAGCCGAACAAACGGGACGTTTGACCATTTGTTCGGCCCCCTGAACGGACTGCAATGCATTGTGGCGCTGAACAGTGCATTGCAAGCCCTGATTGGCTAAAGCAGTAAAAGCTTCAGCCAATCAGGGCACATAGAAATGCCAGAGTCATGCTTGGACACCGTCATCATGACTTTATCCAATCATGGCTCATTCCTGCCCCACAGTATAAAAGTATTCTTTCAATGGCAGCCATTTTTAGTGTGATTTTGGCTGGAGAGAGATAGAACAGGGCTCTGTTCAGTGCTTTTAGTTAGTTAGTGTGCTATAATGTGCTATTGGGCTTCAACTGTCATTGTAGAATATTAGTTTAGTGTCAGTCTTGGGATAGTGTGAGTGTAGTGAGGAGGACCATCATTCAGCTATGCATAGTGTGCAGCTAGAGTAGGGGCAGCTCAGATAGTTTCACTGTAGTGTAGTGAGACCATGTCATTCATACATACATTAGTGTATATGTAAAGTAGGGGCAGCTCAGATAGTTTTATTGTAGTGTAGTGAGACAGTATCACTAATCTTTACATTAGTGTATAGCTAGAGTAGGGACAGTTCAGATAGCATCAGTGTAGTGACGGTTGAACACCGTATATTTGATTGCGTTACTGCAAGTTTAACACCATATATTTCTATGTGCATTACTGCAAGTTTAATGCCATATACTTCTGTGTGTGTTACTGCCAGTTTAACGCCATATAGTTTTGTGCATTACTGCAAGCTTAACGCCATTTACTTCTGTGTGCATTACTGCCGGTTTAATGCCACATAGTTTTGTCTGCGTTACTGCCAGGTTAACGCCATATAGTTTTGTGTGCGTTACTGCCAGTTTAACACCATATAGTTTTGTGCATTGCTGCCAGTTTAACGCCATTTACTTCTGTGTGCGTTACTGCCAGTTTAACGCCATATAGTTCTGTGCATTACTGTACATTTGACACATTATATTGCAGTATATTATAGTGTATCCGCGGAGTGTGTCTGTGTAGTGTGAGTACTCAAATTAAAGTGCACCAAACACCACTTTACATTGATTAAAGTGCATCTACGTACAGGTTTCCACTTCTTCTTTACATTTGCTAATAAGCACCGCCCCCTCCCTCCCAATAATGTCTGGGAGGACAACAAGGAGAGGCAGACATTCCCGTGGCACTGTAGGGGGGCCAGCAATAAATGTGTCCACAGGCAAAGGTGGACATGGTGGTCAGTCCTCAGACAGGGCATCATTTCCTCTGTAGGGAAATTGCCCATGCTATCCAGCCACAGCATGAAGAGGAGGTGGTGGACTGGCTTACTACACCTTCCTCATCCTCCTCATCCTCTGTCACGCAAGCAGAGACAAGTGTGCAGTTTTCAGAGTGCATAAACCTGCCTCCTTGTCTACATCTATTCCTACCGTAGCCCCAACATCAGCCATCGAGGAGTCAGCTGAGTTATTTGACCACAGCATCAGCCACTTGCTCCTTGATGATGCTCAGCCATTACTGGATTCAGATGTTGGTTCTGAGGTTGAAGATGACAGGAACATGAGCCTAGAGAGAGTGTAGAACACTGGTAGACAAATTGGCATTCATGTTTCCCCAGCCGCAGGGTATTGCCAAGTTGTCTCCAGTAGTAATGATGATGATGAAGATGGAGATGATGATGATGATGAGGTCACTGATGCGACTTGGGTGCCAGATAGAGCAGAGGAGGAAACTGAAGGTGAGGCGGCAGAACCCCTAGGAGGCCGACATCAAGAAAGAGTAGAGAGCAGCCACCCTATTTCATCACATTCTGCAGCTGTTATCTCCCGGCCCACTTTCCAAAGCTCAGCTGTCTGGGCCTTTTTCAGCACATCTGCAGCAGATCACACTGTTGCTATCTCAAAACGGTGTCTCTGGCACATGAAATGTGGCAAAACACCAGCCATTTGGGTACCATATGTAGAGTTGAGCGAACCCGAACTGTAAAGTTCGGGTCCGTACCAAACTTTGGGGTGTCAGTGACCCGGACCCGAACCCGGACATTTGAAAAAAGTTCGGGTTCGGGTTCTGGGTTCGGTTATTTGATCCCTCCTGTTGAATAGCTGCAGGGCAGCCAACCAACAAGCGTTTCACTGGTTTACCCTTAGAAGCCATCACAGCCATGCCTACTAAGGGCATGGCTGTGATTGGCCAGTGCATCATGTGACCCAGCCTCTGTATAAGATGGAGTCACTTAGTGCTGCATGTCACATGCTCTCTGGCTAGTATAGGAAGAGGATGCTGTCGGCGCTGTGAGGGACAGATTGCTGATATAATAACATCTCATCCTGCATTACAGAACGATCTGATTGTGGACTAGGTAGAGATTACTACTACTACTGCTTTTAGGGACAGATTGCAGATCTAATAACATCTCATCCTGCATTACAGAATGATCTGACTGGACTAGGTAGAGTCTACTGCTTAGAGGGACAGATTATTGTTCTAAAATCATCTTCTAGTTCTATAGGGTCAGGTTCCTGCTGTTACTGTAAGGGACAGATTATTGTTCTAAAATCATCGCCTACTCCTATAGGGTCAGGTTCCTGCTGTTGCTGTAAGGGACAGATTATTGTTCTAAAATCATTTTACTTCCTTTTGCAGCCCCCTAGCACTTTCCAGGACTTTTTTACAGTCATTTTTGTGCCGAAAAGTTTGGGTCCCCATTGACTTCAATGAGGTTCAAGGTTAGGTTCGGGTCAAGTTCGGTACCGAACCTGAAATTTTTGGCGAAGTTCTGCCGAACCCACTGAACCCTAACATCCAGGTGTTCGCTCAACTCTAACCATATGCTTAAAAGGCATTTAACGTCCAACCACTCAGCCTGTTGGCAAGAGCACCTAAAAGCCACACAAAAGGAGCAGAAAGGGTTACGGTGAGAAGGCGTCACCCACACCCAAAGACCAATTTTTTTGCACCTGTTTGACAGGTGCATATCATTGCAATTTTTTTTTACAGAAAGGACAATATTTGCCTTCATGAAGAGCACCTCTATAGGGTTATGGTGTGAAGGCACCACCGACACCCAAAGCCCAATTTTTCTGCACCCATTACTTCTATCCAAAGTCAAAATGACACCAGAATTTATTCAAAAAATCTCTAATCTTGTTCCCAGTGCACTACATTGTGGCCTCATCATACACACTGGCTCCCCAGCTGTTGCTGAGCAAAATACAGGCAGCTTGCAGAGAAAATTTCATTTTTTTGGCTTTATAAATGCAATTATTTCTGCAGCAGATTCTAGACATGATACAGATCTGCCACTTTACAGGTAGACTAAGGGGACCCCCAGACACTGTATTGGAAGGAATTTTTCATTTTTATGCTTTCACTTTAAAAAACAAAAAATCACTGCTCATTTAAAAATGACGTCTTTCACGACCTTTTTTTTTCATTGATACATGTCCCCCAGGGCAGGACCCGGACTCCTGTAACCATTGTATGCCCAATTACTTGCATATAAGCCTTCAAAATGGGCACTTTTGATTTTTGATTTTCGGGTCACATTGACTTTAATGGGGTTCACTATTTGGGTCCGAACTTTCGCGGTGTTTGAAAGTTCTGGTGCGAACTGAACAAGGGTCCTTTCGGCCCATCCCTTTTGGTGACTAGTAATTAGCCCTCTGTCTACCCTTTTTGGCCAATGTTTCCAGAGTAATTTCTCTTTAAGTATTCTCAATAGCACATTCATACTTTTTGTGAATGTATCCAGCCAACTTTTTTGCTGGCTGTCCTCTTTGCTTTTCCTCCAAACTTTTCCAAACATTATTGTCTTTTCCAATAAGTTGGTTCTTTCATAGTATGTCAAAAATGAGACAATTACACAGTAGGTTCCACATATTGAAGGGCAACGACCTTGCTGAGACTGCTTTCAAACCATAAATCCACCAAATGGTATTTCAGGTGAGATATATATGGAATGATAAGAAGACTAATGGGAAAGTTTAGTCACTTAAGATTAATATGCTATGATTGCTCCAGCTGTCTGCAACAGATTCTGGACCAATCTTAGTAAACTATTTTAACTCAAGTATTTAACAACCCAACCCTGATCATGTGTCCTTTCTAACCCTCAAAACATGCTGGCTTGGTTACAGATGTTTTCACCTGAGACTTTTCCGGAATTTACCTGCCAATGTCTGAATTTTGAACCAGTTACGGGGTCATTAGGGGACAAGCAGTGCATGTTAGTTGTGGTCATGTACACTGCTCTATGAATGCTAAAAATCTCATAGTCCATGGTCCCTAGTCCATCTCAGGAGTGAGAAAGAGAGGATGACTGCATTCCTCTAACAGCAAGTCGGATCACAGCAGAAAAAATACAAAAAGAGATTTTGAAGAGTCTGAGAGCAACAGAATGTACATTTTTTGAGATAAGAATACATGCTTGAACATATTTTTTTTTCAAACCCAAGTTTAGTGGCACAAAGAACAGCAAAAAGTATATTCAACTGCCTGTCTCTTTAATACCAATGAAATGTCACCTCCAGCGATCAATGGGTAACATTCAGACAATGAAAACATTTTAAAGTCAAGTACATGAAAACATTCAGCGCATTTATATTTATTATACACAATTACAAGCACCTGTAAATATCACATACTGTGTGAGCCTTCTGGGAAAAAAACTTTTACTAATACATTGTTAAGGACTAACTGGAGTTAATTAGCCATCAATTAGACAGGAAATAAAATCTAATTAACAGCATTACTGGTGACATTTTCAAATGGCTTAAAGTTTGTAATCAACAGGATTGATTCCTGGGACTGAGAAAAGTTATGACAGAAAATGACCCTCAGTATATTAATATCTGCAACTAAAGTACCCGGCAGGGGTAAGTTATACACAAGAGCATTGCTAGAATTACAAAACCTATGTTTTTGCTTTGCTGTGTTTTAAAAGTACTTTCAAAACCTGTAGAAAAACACAAAGGCCAATAGTGAGTTCCTTCTGAAAATGCTAGTTGTCTGGCTGTGAAGGCAGAACACCAAATTTGCAAATTTGTTCTAAGTAGTAATGAGCTTAGATGTGTTGAGATCTTGGTCTGAATCCACTTGAGCGAGCCCAGCAGGAAACTGTCACCAATCATTTGCAGCCAAGAAAGGGAAGGGGCAGGAATACATTCATCTGTGGGGCGGGGTGTGCCTCATCTACTTATCATTGGCCCAATACAGTGACAGCTTTGTGGCGTGCTAGCTCAGGTGGGTTTAGACTAGGATCCGAACAGACCTGAGCTCCCCTCTAGTTCTGAGCCAGTGACTTGAAAGAAGTGAAGATGACCCAGCAACAAATTTATTCAGATGGGGAGAGCTTTTATATGTTTCTCAGTATAGTTTTCTTAAATGAAGAGGAAAGCATGCAAAGTGACAAAATGGGGTACTTGGCACCCAGATTTTAGAACGGGAACCTCACATTTTTACCCAGTCAGGACTGGCCATCTGTAAGGATCAAGAATCTGAATTCCCACTCTTAAAGCACATTTACCCCCCCGCCCTCCAAAAAAATTAAATTATATAATATAATGCAGGTTTCCAGTCTTTGTATGGTTCATGCATTAGTTTTCTTTTTCTGTGTTGATATTGCCGGAAATGCTGTGTCATTGTCACTTCCTGTGAGCTGAAAAGAAAGCACAAACATCCTTGTGTAAGCTACTAGTCCCATCAATCCACTATGTAATTAAGACCAAGACAGATATGTTTGAAGACTAGTCTGTGTGACAACATGGCTCCATCTACCAATACAGTGGAATGTGAGTATAAAAACAGGATTAAAAGCCTGGAAAAAGAAAATGACTGCATTAAAGGACTGGTGAGCTGCATTATATAAAACTCTTGGATTTAAATTCATTAGAAGTAGTTATAATAATGATAGTTATAATAGTGTATGCTTACTTCATGTACATAACTGCATGTACTGTTATTTAGAGCCATTCTCTTCTTGTCAGAGCAGAGATATCAACTCAATCAGGCTACTGGATATTAACATTTGTAGGTAATAATGAAATCACACCAGAGGTTTGTGGTCCAGGGGATATCTGATTGCCATTGGAGGATCAAGAAGGAATTTTTTTCCCTGCTGGTCCAAATTGGAACATGCTTTTTAAGGGTTTTTTCATTCCTCTGGATCAACTGCAGGTTATCAGGTTCTGTATTTGGAGGCTTTTTATTTATTTATTCTATTTTTTCTTTTTTTCTATTGGTTGAAGTACATTTTAGAGTGTCTCTTTTCAACCAGACATTACTATGTAACTATAAGGCCTGTGGGTGAGTGTTAGTTGAAATTTATTTTTTGTTTGTTTTTTTGGGTTATAGTATCGTTTTTGTGTTTCTGTACACTCCTTTGACCTCCTGTACCGATCCGGCTGGGTCGGAGGGGCAGGTTTTGGTTAAACTCCTCTAACCGCCCCCCTTTTACAAAGGGGATGGCGGACTATTACTGTGAGATATGTTGTTGGCCATGTTCGGCCCTGGTTTGGTTGTAATCTGTATATCTCCTTGCCATGTGTTTTTACGACTAATGTAACTATTGTAATTATACTTTGTCAAAAATTAATAAAAACATACTTTAAAAAAAAAAAAAACTATAAGGCCCCCGTGACACCTGAGATGTCTCCTGCATATTATGTTTGTTGTTGTTGAACAGATTGGTATAAGTATATAAAGTACAATTATTCTGCGTGTCTGGCCCCCTGATATATGTATCTTATCCTTACCTGCTTTAGGTGCACACACACTTTAATCTGATGGCCACGTATGAACGAAACACAGCAAGCAGCCAAAATCTTGCCACTATCCATAACCGAACAATTGACCCTCATAGACTTGAAATTGTGTCTGAAACATCTTCATATGGCAGTTTTTTTAAGTGTTCTTAGAGGTAAGGCTGCACTATTGCAGTTGACAGTTGAGTGGAGCTAGAGTGAAAATTCTGAAAAAAGAATCAGCAGAAAAATCACAGAGAATGAATAGCAAACCTGGTGGAGTCTACCAAAACATATTTGAAAAAACCCCTGTGAAGGTGAAAGAAAATGATCCAGTAATTTGTAGTCAACTGTGTGCCAGGGGGTCAAAACAAATCAGGGGAGTCTGAACTTTCTACAGGTGCGGTTCTTCTATTATCCTGAATGTGTGTCTGTCATTTATTTATTTGTCAACAACTTGTGCAGTGCTTTATGGACCAGGGGTCTCCAAACCATGGCCCTCCAGTTATTCAGGAACTACAATTCCCATTATGCCTAGTCATGTCTGCAAATGTCAGAGTTTTACAATGCCTCATGGGACATGTAGTTCTGCTACAGCTGGAGGGCCATAGTTCTCTTTGATCTGTGAAGAACTGTACAGTTTTTTTCATTTTAGTTTAGTTTTGGATAGAATGTAGAACGTTTAAAACCGCTGTCTAATTTTAATTGCAGTCTGTGTTCTTGTTGGACTAACCAGTGGCGGCCCATTCATTAGGGGTGCATGGGCACCGCCCCCCATCCATATGTCCAGCCCCCTGATCTACATACAGGGTGCTGGACTATGGATTCCAATGGGAGGGGGAGTTTTTTTGAAACACGTGATTAGAGCCAGAGGCTCTAATAGGCCTCAAAAAAAAGGTTGGGCTATCGTTACACAACTGGGAGGGATCGGGGCGCATTGCTCTCCCTCCCAGTCGCATGATAATAGCGAATGAACATTCGCTATTTTCACACTAAATCTCCTCCTTGCCAATCAGGAAGTGGGTCATGAGACCCGTTTCCCAATTGGCCAAAACATCAGGCAATCCTATTGGACACCTAGCGCCTAAGAGCAGGTGAGAGGAGATGCACAGGGTAGCCGTGGATGAAGCCGATTGAGGAGAGGACCCGCAGCCCGCCACACTGGAAGACACTGGAGCCTCTGCCCGCAGCCCACAGCCTGCAAACTGCCACCTGCCATCTTGATGGGACAAGTGCCGGTATGACCGGGGGGGGGGTTGCTTGCTGCCCCCCAAAACAAAAACCCACCAGCTGCCACTGGACCTAACTATTGGTTGTTGTTCCAGTTTTCAAGCACAGGAGCAAGTAATGAGAAAAAATCATCCAATGGTGGAACCTGTTCTTCTGACAACTGTTTAAAATGGAACTGAGCTTAAAACATTTGCTGTTATACAGAAAATGTAGAAATGGGGCCTAAGTCATGCCCTAAAAAAGTACCTTTTTGCCGGGAAAATCTCCTGAAATATAGCAGTGCGCTTCCTGGAATATGAATGTAACTAGTTCCTCCTGTACCTACTGCCTCAAAAGTGATCCAACAATTGTGAGCGGCACTAGTACTAAAAAGATAATTCAAATCTAACTGTGCTTAATTCATACCAACAATCATATACAAAAAAACACTGATCTGCACTTGTTAAAGCATCCATAAACACAATGTCCTAAACCATGCAAAAAAAATTGAAAACAGTGTTTAAAAACAGTCTACTCTGTGAAATCCTGAGGATGCTCAATAGGGTGAAATGCGCTGAGGCGGGGTTTTGATGGTGCCTACATAATTTCTGGTGACATAATTTCCTACTGGTTCTGGAGCTACGGTGGCAAGTCTCTGTAATATTATTGGATACTCTGGGTGCCGGAACTTGGCACAATAACGTGGGAGTGCATATCCAGGTGTTTTTTTCTCAAGGTGTGTGGCTGAATTGCGGATTTAAAAAATAACGTTTACGGTATGATGTTATGTTTGCGGTTCCTCTATTCCCAAATGTATGAGCACAAGTGAGTGAACAGGTGGTATTGGAGAGTCCTGGTCTTTGGGAGTGTTATGTGGAGAGGAGTCCCCCTGATACTACACATGTAACAACAAGGGTCATGTTGTTCTGGTGAATCTCAGTTTGCTTGCGGTATGTGGTTGCACAAGCATCTGAAAGTTTAATACAGCACTTGATTTCACAGACTGGGCTGTTTGTAAGCACTTTTTTTTTTCTTATTTTTTTCACGGATTAGGACATTGTGTTTATGGACACTTTCACAAGTGCAGATTATTGAATCAGTGTTTTTGTATATGATTGATGGTATGATTTAAGCATAATTATATGTGAATTATCATTGTAGTACTAATGCTGCACACAATTCAAAGGATTCCGTTTCCGATTCAGATTCAATGATGTTACCAATGTGCTGCTCACTGTTCTCCTTGCTGCAGGCTCTGAGATGAGGAAGCAAAGTCCTGCCTTTACCAAGATGGCCACCTTCACACAAAGACACTGCAGAACAAGGCTTGGTAAATCAGCAATGGGAAAAGATCAGCTGCAGAGAGACTACATGCAATGCTAATAACTATTCAATTGCCCTACCTTTTTTGGGCACAGCTTCCAGAGCTCCTTTTTAAGAGGGAATATTCACTTACTTGCTTTGTAGACATCTCCTCTTACTTCCTGTCATGTCTCTGGGACAACACACAGACAGAAAAAAAACAATAAGAGTTTAAAAGCCAAAAAAAAGACTCTCTGCTGTCTGAAATCGATCCTCTTTGGCTCCCTCTGGTAGTATTTTGCTTTTTGTGTTTTAATTATAACGCCCCCTGCTTAGGTAGGAGCTAGTGAGAAGATTTTTGGTAGGTGAGGTAAATTTAGTCAGGCCTGACTGAAGTGCAGGCCTGATTGTTTTTGTTTCTGGGCTGGGAGTGGCTCAGGTAGGACTGGGTGATTCACAGATGAGGTCCCCAGAACCTCCCACTTCTTTCAAGAAACTGGTGGAAGGTTTCTGGGCAGAGAGCTGGGAGGGAGTTGTAGCCATCTGGGGTGTTCTAAGGAGCCCTGACCAATCCCCAATCTGGATTGGCAGGGGGCAGACCTCCTTAAATACCCAGGGTCAGCCCAATCTGAGGAGGAGAGTTCAGGTGGGAAAGTTGGAATGTAGCTGAGGTTGCGGAAGCCTCATCTTGGAGCCCCCAGTCTGGGGGGGTGACCTTGAGGCCTAGGAGCTCGGGTTCAGCCAGGAGGACAGCGAGATCCTGGAGGAGAAGCACAAGGGAGCAGGAGAGCAACATACAGTGCTACTAGAGAAGCTCAGCAAGGAGTCCACCGGGTGGGCGTTGAGTGGCACACACCCTGGAAAGCTGTAGAGGCATGCCAGAGCAGATTGGGATGAGAGACAATCTGTAAAAGATGCAGAAGTCATTGAGGGACTGTGGTGTCATGGTGGCAGTGGAGAAGGCCAATGCAGCTTGAGTAGCTGAAAGGGCCTGGAACAAGAGGATGGGCTGGGAGTAGTAGTCCATCAAGCTGGCTTGCACAGCAGTGTTTGTACACAAACAGGGATCAACTGTCCCTACCTGTAATGGGTGGTTCTGAGGCCCTGCTTGCAGCATGGCAGGCATCACCATGTGCTAGTCAGGTTGGAGAAGTGGAGAAGACCTAGTAAATTTCCTTCTGGGCTTGGAGGAGAAAGTACTGTACAGGGCAGATGAACTGGAGTTTAAAGAAACAAGTGATGTGCTGGAGAGAGGAACTGGGGTTTGTAGCAGCAAGTGATGTGCTGGAGAGAGGAACTGGAGTTTGTAGCAGCAAGTGATGTGCTGGAGGACAAGGAGTGATGTATATACAGAGGTGTATATAGAGGTCCCGGGTAAATTGTGAACCAATTCTTTGGGGCATCCCACAACATCCCAATCCCCATCCAAGTTCAACTCCCCTAATAAAACAAAACAAAACAAAATACCAGCCTGTTTTGTGACTTTGGAACGGTATGGATGTAATTGAGGCACTGTGAGCAGATGAACCACAACACTCAGCCACTCCTAAGGGGGACATTGACTACATAATACTCTTCTTTTTTGAAGTATTCAAGCATGTCATGCCTCCACATGCCTCCCTCTTCTCCTCATCTCTGGGCGAGGTGGTTCACAGTAATACAGAGAATGAACCTGTAATTAATTCAGGGCAACTCTCTTTGCCAGTACACTGTGTTGTTCAGACTGTCACAGTAATGCCCCCACATTGGGTGAAACCATGACACTCTCCACTCACGGTATGTGTTTAGTCTTTTTGGTCATGCTGGGCATCATTCGACTAAAAGGCCTGAAGACATCTTGTGGTGGATGGCAGGTACTGCATTGGACAGCTCCAGACTGAAGGTGAGCATTACAACCAGAACTGCTTTTTAGTACCTGCGGGACCCTTTTTTAAAAAAAAAAAACTTAGTCCAGAGTTGGGCTTTACCCAATTCCTACACTATCCAAAAATTAAAAAGAAATACATTTTGGCTTTACATACACTTCAATCCTAGCAATCAAGAATTTTTTCCCAGGGCGTCCATGATTTTTCGTCAAGACCAACATTACGAGTGGAAGTCAGACCTCGACAGGTTACGTCATGGACGGTAGGTGGTGTTCTACAGAAGTCCGGAAAATCAGCTTACTACGGGTCGTACTGGTTTTTCTGATTTGTGTATGGCACTCACCTCTCACAGTACCAAAGTGGGTTACACCCCCGTAATGACACTGTCAGACTTGTTGTGTCACATGACCGTTTCTCTCAACGGGACTTAATTAATGTCCAAGTAAGAGACATAATGACACTTGGTGGAGCGGGTCTCTACTCCTCTTCTCCCTCCGTACACCTCCGTACTGTA
>BLSH010135607.1:202653-215655 GCA_018402905.1 Glandirana rugosa
TTTGAAAGTTGGTGACTGCCTCGCCTGCAAGAATTCTGCATATCTTTGTCTGGGATTGGGAACAGTGCCCTCAACTGACACATCAAAGTACAAAAATATAGCTGCCTATTATCTGCAAACAGAAGCAATTCTTCAAAGATAATCATCTTGTGTAGGAACTGCTACTGGGCCAAGTTGCCCAAATAGGACTCAGCAAGAATCAGACCAATCCACCTAATGTAGATATCAGTGGACTATTGCCAGTTCAAGTTTGTGCCATTTTCAGTTCCTGATGACCAATGGAATACTTCCCCATGCTGCCTTGCTTCATCCTTGCCTCTGTAACAAAAATGTAAATTGAAGCACCACATCACTGCTAAAAGGTTCAGATATGACCTTAGTCCAATAAAGGTCAGAGGGACAATTGAAAGTATATATGATATGCTTTGGTGGTCTAAAACTGCCCCTTCACCAAGGCTTGAGATTGAAAACAATATAAATGGACAAGAAGTGAACTGGACCTTTATTGATATTTCTTTCATCATGAGTACAAGTACATGTCTAAGTAGCTGGTTTACCAGCAAGGTTATTGCTGCTTAGAAGGGGGTGGTTTTTGATCCCCAAAACACATTGAGCACTTTTTCAATTGTCTCCCTGACCTTTGTTGGAGAAGAGTCATATCTGAACCTTTTAGCAGTGGTTTGGCACTACATTTTTGCCATGCACCACTACAAGCCAAAGAGACCATGGAGTTGCTCTAGGGTGTAGGAGGCACCTGCCCAAAAATGTGATCCCCTACATCAGGGATAAGCAATTAGCAGACCTCCAGCTGTTGCAAAACTACAAGACCCATCATGCTCTGCCTCTGGGTGTCATGCTTGTGGCTGTCAGAGTCTTGCTATGCCTCATGGGATTTGTAGTTCTGCAACATCTGGAGGTCCGCTAATTGCATATCTCTGCCCTACATCAACATCAATGCCTTAAGATAGGATAGCGATACCAATTAAAGAAGCTTATAGTTCCTACGCTATTTTTTCACTTTCCTTAATCATCCTTCCATCCCATCCCTGACCCAGTCACATCGAGCTACATATAGCAATTTTAGAGGACAACAGTGGTTTCTATTTTTTAGTGAGCTGAAACTTAACATATCTGTGCACAATGCCATTACAGTTACATCACTAGATTGTAGGGAATTTGTAGTTTAGAGGAGACAGCGTGGAAGAACATAGCATTGTGATTTCTGTTAATTTCACAGGCATTTACAAGAATGCAAGGTTTCTGACAAGATTAACATGTATTTTTTGTACTAGCTGAAAATATTCTTAGGCTTAAAACTACTGCAGCCACAACACAAGGACTGGTTACCTGCTATATATTACACATTTTTGTTCTTGGGTATAGATCTGTGTTGCCAACCTCCCGCAGTTTTTTTTACTGGCAAACCATGCAAAATTTACTGACGGAGCACATTTTTTACTGGTACCTTGAAAAATAACAGAACTCCTATAAAAAAAATAAGACAATTGATATTTAAACACAACATGGAAACACTGACAATACCCATATCAAGTAATTTGCCTGGTTTACATTTAAAAAATCAGCACAGCATGACAAATTATCAGACCCTGATATTTATAGACAGTTGTAAAAATCACAGATTTTTACAAACTGTCAGTGAATTTACTGGCAGTTGGCAACCCTGGTATAGATATTGTTTAAAAAAAAGAGGGTACAGAATGCACCCATAACAGCAAAGTGCAATGGGAACAAGATGGTGACAAGAATGGGGACCAAGAATTGTACCTCACCTGCTCACCTGGACTACAGCCACATTAAAAAAATCCTCTTTTTTTTAGACTTAAGCCTCATACACACGGGACGACGATCGTACGTACGATCATCGCAAATCGTATGTTGGCTGTTGTATCTAGCATTCTGACTGCACTACACAATCGTACGAGCACAGAAGAACGTTCAGGTGCATGTAATTAGCATCCGGCCGTTCCTGACTTCGGAGCATGCGTGTTTTGTACAATACAACTTGTTGTACCAACTGCTCTGTACACAAGGTACAACGGTCGTATGACCACTTGTTGGTACGACCAAGTTTTCTAGTTTGCTCATACAACTCCCATGTACGACTGTCGTATGTTCGACTGTTCTAATAGCGCATACGAACAATCGATATCGCATACAACGGTCGTTAGTACGACCTGTTGTATACGATCGTCGTCCCGTGTGTACAAGGCTTAAGATTTTAATGCCCAGTAATACTCATGCTACTCACAGTATAATACTCATGGTTCAAAAATTTGTGGCGGTGGTGCTACAACTACTTTAAATACAGGTCTTGGTGCTCCCTCTCTTGTGGATGTTATCATACCTGATTTGCAACCAGTGCAGGACTAATGCTGACATTATCAGAATGGGATATGGATGCTGATAGAAGTACCCACCGACATTACACATTTCGATGCTTAAAACTAGGCATGCTGAGATTAAACTGAGTGTTACTGGATGTTAGAAAATTTAGGGATGAACAAGAGACTGTTTTTGAACAAGGGGTGTTGGGGATATTTTTTTCTATTTTTGGCCCCTTTACACTTTCCCATTATGAGTATATTCATCTTTCTTTCCTCATTAGCCAGATACACACAGTTCTGTAGGATTTAAAATGTTCTCCAGCTCAGAGCTTATCACTGTGACCTTATCACTCGGTGGTTCCATCATTGTATTCATTACATCCAGTACATTACTAAGGTTCTTTTTGACTTTGTGGCATTGCTATTACAGTTATTATTACTTGGTGAACCCCTCATTAAATAGGTAAGTTTTTCTACTTTGTTATATTCCTGGAGATATATTTTAACCTCTTCAGCTCCGGAAGGATTTCCCACTTTAGGACCAGAGCACTTTTTGCGATTCGGCACTGTGACGCTTTAACTGACAATTGTGCAGTGGTGCGACGTTGTACCCAAACTAAATTTGCGTCCTTTTTTTCCCACAAATAGAGCTTTCTTTTGGTAGTATTTGATCACCTCTGCGTCATTTCTGATAGCCGCTATAAACAAAAACAAAAACAATTTTGCAAAAAAACCCAAATTTCTTACTTTTTGCTAAAATACAAATCCAAAAAAATATATAAAAAAACATTTTTTTCCATCGGTTTTGGCCAATTTATATTCTTCCTCATATTTTTGGTAAAAAAAATCGTAATCGGAGTTTATTGATTTGGTTTGCGCAAAAGTTGCAGCGTTTACGGATGATGAGAATTAATTTCTGGGGTTTTCATTTTTTTTTATTTTTTACTAGTAATGGTGGCGATCTGTGATTTTTAGCGGTACTGCGAAATTGCAGCACACATGTCGGACCATTTTGACACTTTTTTGGGATCATTGGCATTTATACAGCGATCAGTGTTATAAAAATGCACTGATTACTGTGTAAATGCCATTGGCAGTGAAGGGGTTAACCTGCAGGGGGCGCTCTAAGGATTAACTGTGTTCCCTGGGCGTGTTCTAACTGTATGTGGGCTGCCATGGCTGACGGAAGGAGGTGATCACGGCTACCATATACAGGAAGTCTGTGATCACCACCCTTCCCCCTCTAACAGAACAGAGATCCGGGGGCGTGGCCTGGCACTCTTCCGAGATGGCAGCTTGAGACGGCGGCTCCGAACCCAGAGGTGAGCACTCAAACTAAACGGAGCATCCAACGCTGATAATATGGGGAGATCAAACGGTACTCCACTCCAATCCCGTTCAAGGTCCCCTAGGGACAACGACGCTCAGGGCGGCTTCAACATGCCGGAGATGTTCCGGTCCCAGCCACGCAAGGTCCCGGCTTCAGTTCGGGCCTCCACAACTTCCGCTCCCTCTACACGCGCTCCCAGCCCGAGCCCCCCAGGCTGTCACACGGCGTCCCAGCCCGCTGCCTGCCTCACACACCCACAGTCCAGCCACTCTCAGCCTCTTAATTTACAAGATCTCAGAATGGTGGCTGCTACAAGAGCTACGCTGGTGGCAGCCATCACAGATTTGAAGCAAGGCCTACAATATGTGGTCACACGCATAGACAGCATTGAAACCACCACAACACGCCATGACGCAGAGCTTCACCATATACAATCCAAAACGAGCCTGCATGATATACAGCTCAGAGATCTCCACCGCCAAGTCGAGGACCTAGATAACCGTGAACGCAGGCACAATGTACAGGTAAGGGGCATCCCGGAGACGGTAGACTCGACACGGATCACCCATGCCGCCATATCTATATTCAATGACCTCTTAGGCCGCCTGCCAGAAACACCCATTGACTTTGAACGTTTACATAGGGCCTTAAGATCAAGAGGCAGGGATACAGACCCACCCAGGGATGTCATCTGCTATATCGTTAACAACAAGCTAAAAGAAGACATTCTAAGAAATGCGAGGCTACGCCGCTCACTCTTATACCAGGGCACAGACATCAAAATTTACCAAGACCTTTCCCCAATAACTTTGAAACACAGGAGAGATATTCGCCCTCTTCTGGAGGAACTACGCACCAGGAACATACAATATAGGTGTAAATTTACTTTTTGCCTATTGGCATCGCATCAAGGTCGCACGGCTCAGTTCAGAGTCCCTGAAGACCTTTCCACTTTCTGCGAAACGCTGGCTATCCCCAGAATTGAAGTTCCTGACTGGTACAGCGATCTGCAAGGCACACGCTTGCCCCGTGCCACGTCTATGGAAGCTATCCCTGTAAGAGATGATTTTCATCTTAGGAGAAGAAGATCCTCATCCCCACGCCCTCAAAGGGCCCACGGACTCAGAAACAAAGCCTACACCAGCCCCACAGCATCTCCTATCCACAGGCGTCCTTGCCAAGAAATTGCCGAATAACAACCCACCCAGCATTAATGTTCAAAAGACTGTTTCTTATTTCAAAACTTGAAAACCAACACAGAAGCAGAATTCTCTCTTGACTTA
Source organism: Glandirana rugosa (assembly GCA_018402905.1). Taxonomy (NCBI): domain Eukaryota; kingdom Metazoa; phylum Chordata; class Amphibia; order Anura; family Ranidae; genus Glandirana; species Glandirana rugosa. The sequence continues at coordinate 207,612 of BLSH010135607.1, forward strand.
TACCACTATCCCGAGGATACTTACCCCAGATGAACCCTAGCATGCTGCTCTATATAAAACACCTGATTGATCCTCTTTCAAAGAAAGACACAAGACTCCTGAGAGACTCGTAACTAAGGCCAGACACAGACCTGAAACTTGCTGAAAAGACGTAATAAACAGAGACGCACTAACCCGCAACTAAAGGGTCTCAGAATCACACTGCTAAGGATGACACAATTTGTGGATCCCTCCTGTATCCTCCCCCTCCCCCCCCCCCCTGCTCCAAGAACTGCCTATAGTAGACATGGCTCTCAAAAGACTACACCCTATTTTGGGGAAGCCGCAGACCTGCTGCCATGTCTATCTACAATGTCGCCAGCATGACAGTTTTGGATCCTATGAGCCCCCCCCCCCACTCCCCTAAACAAGGACAGAACCTGGACAGGCAAGCTTGATAGTTCCTTACCCCAGAATAAATGAGACTCAGACTTTGATTAATAGACCCATGACAAGAGTCCCCCTCCCCCTACCATATTTTGGCATTCTCACTTCTTCCATAATTTCTACCCCCCTCCCTACCCCCTCAGGATGTGCCCTATGTCACGCTTACCTCGGTTTAGTGGCCATATGTATGTAACTAACCTTATTTGGACTGTGTTGTCTTCTCCACTATTATATGTTGTTACAGGTTATCTACAGGTTTTTAACTGATGCGGGGGTTCGTCTCTCCTCGGGGCCCACGTGGCCCGAACAAGATTCCCATGAAACATAGCAATCGGAAATCGCTCACCCAGAATATGCTTGAACACTCCACATCTATACAGGTATTGACGGTGCTGAAGAATCCCGTAATTTTACAAAGTCCCATACATGTTGCGATACCTGGCCGCGTGGACACATCCCCGAAAAGAGATGGGCCCCTTACACTCTAGTTCCAGAGAGTGAATTTGAAACTAAGGTATTTAGCTAAATTGTTTATCTGTGTTACTACTCTGTTTGCGACCTCATTGACTCCCTGGATTATAACCCCCCGGAAGTTAATGACACTTTGCTCACTTCACCATCTACACTCTGTTTACCCAAACATCCCTCTTATCCTGATGACATCTTTTTGTGATTTATGCCTTTCTGACCGAATGATTAAGTTACCAATTGTAAAGAACTAACAATACCCCACCCTACAATACTTCCCTCTCCCACATAAGCGACCTACTTACCTCTCTCACAGCCCCAGAACTGAACACAATACTCATCCACCTCCTCTCCCCCCGTCACTTAGATGCAATTATGTAGAACCAAAATAGATAAGACATCTGCCTCAATGACACTTGCCAACCGTCTGCTACAAGAACACGACTCAACAATAGTTCACTCCCCTATTCTCCATTTTTACCTACCATCCACAACATGCTCCAACACTTGATCCCATCTGTTTCTCACCTACAGCCACCCTGGGTCCGTAGATCTCCCCTCATCTGTTGTGTTCTGAACCAGGTGCCAGACACTCCCCCACCCAGCCAAGTCTTCGAGTCTCGGCTTTAGACCCGAGGACTGGTTGACTCCGACCAGATTAGGGAAAGTACGTAATAGTAGGTTTTCCATTACAAACCTACTACTGGTCATATTCACCCCTGCCCCCCCCCTTCCTCACCCCCAGGTACCCCAGTTCCTTTCTGGTCCCCTCCCACCCCCCCTCCTCTCCCCTAGTTCCTCATCTCCCCGCTCTTCTTGTTCTTTCCCCTCCCCCCAACTCTTATTTCAGCCCCGTTTCATTCTCATCTCTTTGTTCTGCTCCGTTGGTTTCCACCATCCCTGAAATTAAAGACCTCAGTCCACTGGACTCTTACCCCATTGCAAATTACAACAACCTCCAATTTCGCCATAAAAGCAAGCCAAATACAAAAATTGTCTGACTCCATCTACATCCACTTACCCCAGACATAATGTCAACACCCAATCCTATCGTTGATTTCTCCACGCTCAAAGTAATATCTTTTAATTCAAAAGGTCTAAACATTCCTGAAAAGCAGTAAGGTATTAGACATGATGCGCAAACTGAAAGCAGACATAATTTTTCTACAGGAGACTCACTTCAGAACTGAGCACATCCCTAAAATCACTAATAGATTTTTCCCAATGGCGTTTCATGCCACCAACAGTCAAGCAAAAACGAAAGGAGTAACAATTCTTATCTCCAAAAATACCCAATGGCAGCTGACTGACTCCCTCATAGACAGTGACAGGAGATAAGGTCACATAGGACACATCCCTGTCACGCTTGCCAATGTTTATAGTCCCAATTCATCACGAGTCACCTTTTTTAGATCAATCACACAGACACTAACAGCCTTCCAACATGGTCTCATGATTCTCGGAGGAGATTTCAACATAGCTCTTTACCCTCTGCTTGACACCTCTTCTAACACCTCCTCCATTCCATTTAAAGCCCTTCGCCAAATCAAATCCCAGTTACAAGAGCTCTCCCTCCATGATTCTTGGCACATCTTATACCCCAATGTGAAAGACTACACATTCTTTTCGCCCCCACACAATAGGTACTCCAGGATAGACTACCTGTTCCTGTCCCAGAGAGACCTACACCTCCTCTCTCATGCAACAATTGAACCAATGACAATATCAGACCACCACCCAATTTCACTCACTCTGACTCTACCCGAAGAACGCTCCTCTACCAAAATTTGGAGATTAGATTCCTCATTATTAACAAATGAACTAGACAGAACACATATTCGAGACAGTCTCACATTGTTTTTTTCAGAAAGCGACACGCCTGACATCAACGCTCTCACACTATGGGAAGCACACAAGAGTGTAATCAGGGGGTGTTTTCTTGCTCTGAAAGCCACCCACAGAAAAGATAAACAAAAGACAATAGAAGACCTGATTACTAAAATAAAACACTTAGAACGCACACATAAGAGATCACAATCAGATCAAAACTAAGCAGAACTGACACATGAGAGAGAACTTCTGAGGGATGAGCTTTACCGCAAAACTAGATGCAAATTTGCCCTCAGCCATAAGCTCTTTTATGAATTCGGCAACAAATGCGGTAAATACCTAGCCAGAGCTATCCAGAAAAAAAAGGCTTCCGCCACAGTCCATACCATTACAGATGCTCAGGGAAAGTTTTTTTACCAAAAACACTGATATAGCCTCCCAATTTGAGAAATTCTATGCCAATTTATATAACCTCCCTACACAAGGCGAGAATTCCAAACGTCAATCAACCATTCATGAGTTTCTCCTCAAATACAGCCCTACACCACTGACCCCAGAGACAGCACAGGAGTTAGAACAACCGATCTTAGGCACGGAATTCAAAAAAGCACTGACCCAAACGAAACCAGGCAAAAGCCCAGGTCCCGACGGTCTGACCTCGACATACTACAAAACCTTCTTAGACATACTCTCCGCCCCTTTCCTGAAAGCTTTCAATTCAATCCCCACCTCAACTCTCCCTTTTAATCGATTACTGGGAGCACATATCTCGGTAATTCCGAAAACAGAAAAAGACGCAACGTCGGTCGCCAGCTACAGACCAATATCCTTGCTGAATGTTGACATCAAGCTATTCGCTAAAGTCCTGGCCAATCACATCTTGCCCCTCTTACCATCATTGATTAAAAAAGACCAAGTCGGCTTCGTACCTGGCCGCGAGGCCAGAGATAATACTATCAGGGCCATCAACATACAACACTGGATGCGGTCTAAAGCTATCAGCGGCTTTCTGTTATCCCTGGACGCAGGCTGGCCTGGGACTATATGGGAGCCACACTCAAACACATAGGTATTGGACATACTATGTTCAACTACATTATGATGTTGTATACAAGCCCCACGACCCAAGTGAGAGTTAACGGCCACCTGTCAAACTCCTTTCCCATACACAATGGGACCAGACAGGGATGCCCCCTTTCCCCGATCCTCTTTGTCCTGACCTTAGAACCCTTTCTGAACTGTCTCAGAGCAAACACAGACATAAAGGGCATAGATATCTCTGGCAAAACATACAAAGTCCCAGCCTTTGCGGACGACATGCTCCTTTTCTTGAGAGACCCACATATTTCTCTCCCCAACCTCATAAAAGACTTCTCACTTTTCTGAAAAATTTCCAACCTAAAAATCAATACCACCAAATCATATGCACTTAATATCAACCTGCCCAAAGAAACGGTAGAGCAATGTCAGGTGAACTTTCCATTCCGTTGGAAACTCGATGCGATCAAGTACCTAGGGGTACACCTAACAGTCGACCCGGCAGACCTCTACACAAAAAACTACCCACCTATACTTAAAACCATCACAGAAGTCTTAGGAAATTGAGACAAACCCTTCTTCTCATGGTTCGGTAGAGCGGTGATCTTGAAAATGAACGTCCTCCCACACATTCTTTTCCTACTCCAAGCCCTCCCAATCCTAATACCGCAGGCCTTCTTCACACGGACCTCCATTCTTTCACTGCGGGGGGGCATTGCGGGTAGCCGGCGACAATCGAGTCGCCCTACCCGTACCCTGGCCCCCCGAACACAGTGAGTGATATCGCAGCCGCCGTCATATGACGCCGCTTTGTGATATCGAGCCACTTTGCCGTCATCAGATGCCGGTCGGCGGTCGGCAAGTGGTTAAACAAAAGTAACTTTCATTAAGTGATATTTTACTGAAGTGTATAGTTATCTATCTTTCAATACTATTTTGCGTGAATAATACCACCAAGTTGGGTCACGGTTCTTTTTTTGATATATCTTTTGAGTAAACATTACTGTTTCAACTCATTTTGGTGTATTACATTACTGTGTCATTATTCAAAGGAAATTAGCACAATGCTTGAACCCAGTGTGTCAGAGGTAGCAGAGGACTCACAGGGTCAGGGTGGTATTGATATTTCTTGTGAACCTCAAGAAGGCAGAGCTAAATTTGGGGGCTCGTCCGGGGTACCCTTCATGGTAAGCCCAAGCAAGTCCGGTGACCCACCCCGAGAGAAGGGAAAGATGGACTCCAGCACTGCCACCAATTGGGCACAAGAGGAAGGGAGTCGTTTGGAATTGGCCAGTGTGTTGAAGTTGCCCGGAATTGGGTGATCTGAGAGGGAGGTACAGCAGCTGATAAGAGCAAGTATTCCATGTTGAGGATGTGAATCCTGAATTTGAGGAAGGCTACACTTATGCCTTGATCGAGTGGCGGGAGTGTTCTGGCTGGATTTCGGAAAGAGACTGTGAGCTTAGCTGAAGGGTTAGAGGCTCAAGTAATACCCTTGCAGATAGAGGGAAATCTAGAAGAGCAATCCAAACGTGGTTCCATGAATCCTGAGGTAGATGAAGAAGCAGGTGCCACTTGGACGAGGATGCTTCCAGCTTCTTTTTACATGGATATGAGCCGGCTGGTTGAGAGCTTGATCAAGAGCAATAATATTTCAGCAAGCAGGAGGCTACAGTTCTTCTCGGATCGCACCCCAACCCCAGAAGGTGAAGAAGAATTTGAAAGTTGGATGGATAAAGCCATTCAAGCAGTGGAAGAATGGAATGTGCTGGAGGCAGTGAAGAGATAGAGAATAAGTTAAAGCCAGAGAAGTCCTGCCGCAGCTGTTATCCAGAGTCTGAAGAGAGGAAAGCCTGATTGTGTAGCAATGTATAGAGTTGAGCGAACCCAGACTGTAAAATTCGGGTCCGTACCGGACTTTGGGGTGTCCGTGCCCTGAACTCGATCCCGGACATTTAAAAAAAGTCTGGGATCAGGATCGGTATTCGGGTATTTTTGGCGTCTTTTCTATAGCTGCTGGGCAGCCAATCAACAAGCTTTTCACTAGTTTGCCCTTAGAAGCCATCCCAGCCATGCCTACTAATGGCATGGCTGTGATTGACCAGTGTATCATGTGACCCAGCCTCTATATGGGGCTGGAGTCAAGTAGCACCACATGTCAGATCGTCTCAGACTGCATTAGGGAGACCTTCATTGTGGTCCTGTGAGGGAGACATTAGCTTTCAGGACCATCTTATAGTGCATTAGGGAGATGTTCCTGTCTGTGCTGTGAGGGAGACATTAGCGTTCAGAACCATCTTATAGTGCATTAGGGAAACTTTCCTGTTGGTGCTCTGAGGGAGAGATTCTCATTCTAAAACCATCTACTACTGCATTAGGGAAATGTTCCTGTTGGTGCCCTGAGGGAGAGATTCTCATTCTAAAATCATCTACTACTGCATTAGGGAAACATTTCTGTTTGTGCTCTGAGGGAGAGATTATCATTCTAAAACCATCTACTACTGTATTAGGGAAATGTTCCTGTTGGTGCTCTGAGGGAGAGATTCTCATTCTAAAACCATCTACTACTGCATTAGGGAAGTGTTCCTGTTGGTGCTCTGAGGGAGAGATTCTCATTCTAAAACCTTCTACTACTGCATTAGGGAATTGTTTCTGTTGGTGCTCTGAGGGAGGGATTATCGTTCTAAAACCATCTACCATTGCATTAGGGCCAGGTTCCTGTTGGTGCTCTGAGGGAGAATTTATCGTTCTAAAACCATCCACTACTGCATTAGGGAGAGGTTCCTATTGGTGCTCTGAGGGAGAGTTTATCATTCTAAAACCAACTACTACTGCATTAGGGCCAGGTTCCTGTTGGTGCTCTGAGGGAGAGTTTATCGTTCTAAAACCAACTACTACTGCATTTGGGCCAGTTTCCTGTTGGTGCACTGAGGGAGAGATTATTGTTCTAAAACCAACTACTACTGCATTTGGGCCAGTTTCCTGTTGGTGCACTGAGGGAGAGATTATTGTTCTAAAACCATCCACTACTGCATTAGGGAGAGGTTCCTGTTGGTGCTCTGGGGGAGAGTTTATCGTTCTAAAACCAACTACTATTGAATTAGGGCCAGGTTCCTGTTGGTGCTCTGAGGAAGAGATTATCGTTCTAAAACCATCTACTACTGCATTAGGGCCAGGTTCCTGTTGGTGCTCTGAGGGAGAGTTTATCATTCTAAAACCATCCACTACTGCAATAGGGAAAGGTTCCTGTTGGTGCTCTGAGGGAGAGTTTATCGTTCTAAAACCAACTACTACTGCATTAGGGCCAGGTTCCTGTTGGTGCTCTGAGGGAGAGATTATCGTTCTAAAACCATCTACTACTGCATTAGGGCCAGGTTCCTGTTGGTGCTCTGAGGGAGAGATTATCGTTCTAAAACTATTTACTACTGCATTAGTGCCAGGTTCCTGTTGGTGCTCTGAGGGAGAGTTTATCGTTCTAAAACCATCCACTACTGCTTTAGGGAGAGTTTCCTGTTGTTGCTCTGAGGGAGAGTTTATAGTTCTAAAACCAACTACTACTCCAATAGGGCCAGGTTTCTGTTGGTGCTCTGAGGGAGAGATTATCATTCTAAAACCATCTACTACTGCATTAGGACCAGGTTCCTGTTGGTGCTCGGAGAGAGAGTTTATCATTCTAAAACCATCAACTACTGCATTAGGGAGAGGTTCCTGTTGGTTCTCTGAGGGAGAGTTTATCGTTCTAAAACCATCCACTACTGCATTAGGGCCAGGTTCCTCTTAGTGCTCTGAGGGAGAGATTATCATTCTAAACCCATCCACTACTGCATTAGGGAGAGGTTCCTGTTGGTGCTCTGAGTGAGAGTTTATTGTTCTAAAACCAACTACTACTGCATTAGGGCCAGGTTCCTGTTGGTGCTCTGAGGGAGAGTTTATCGTTCCAAAACCAACTACTACTGCATTAGGGCCAGGTTCCTGTTGGTGCTCTGAGGGAGAGATTATCGTTCTAAAACCATCTAAAACTGCATTAGGGCCAGGTTCCTGTTGGTGCTTTAAAGGGAGAGTTTATCGTTCTAAAACCATCCACTACTGCATTAGGGAGAGGTTCCTGTTGGTGCTCTGAGGGAATGTTTATCATTCTAAAACCAACTACTACTGCATTAGGGCCAGGTTCCTTTTGGTGCTGTGAGGTAGAGGGAGTCTCGTGGTTGTCCTTGGACCGGGATTACGTCATCATCAACCAAAACCTTGCTATTTGAGAGGGAGTCTCGTGGTTGTCCTTGGA
>BLSH010135667.1:8719-28985 GCA_018402905.1 Glandirana rugosa
TTTATCCTAATTTTCTCTTTTTTTCCTAGGTTTTATCACTTCGTGACATATCGACCTAAATAAAACGCGTCCATTCTAACATGAATGTTCCTCTATTTGCTTGCTAGCGAAATGTTATGTTCCATGCTTGCGGTGATAAGCGCACGCAAGGTTAACTTTGGCCTTCACTGCAGGTGCCCGTTCTCCGTTATAGAACCACCACTGATCTCAACTCGCTTGGAGACCTTCAAGCCCAAGACGACCAGGCCGGCTTGAAGCCCTGTTTCAGGCCCAGGCCCAGGCCTGCCTTGGGCTTGCTAGCGTGCCTGTGGCTTGGGGTAACTTTAGTTACCCCTGGGTTTGAAAATCCCCGTGCGATCGTTCGGGTTCCGTCCGGACCCGGACCCGGACTTTGTCCCGAAGTTCGGCCGGACCAGCAGAACCCGAACTTCCAGAGGTTCGCTCAACTCTAGTCACCACCAAGATATTGCCTCTTGCCCGTGGACGTCACTTCCGGTTTCAATTGGAACGCACGCGAATAGTGGCGTTCGTACCTTGTATTGTAAAGCGATCGTTCGTTTATCTCCTTGTAAGTACAATCTTACCTGCGCAAAATAAATCCAGCTATACAGTGCTTCACTATTTTGGATCCTTTTTTTCTCTTTTAATCCTATTTTCCTATGGGGGACACCGTGGAAGCATGAGTCTCTGATCTGCCAACTGTCCAGTATAGGATCTCATACAGCCTTACCAGATCTCCAGACTGAAAAGCTGGGGGTCATGGTTTTTTGGTGAGTAGGATTCTTAAGGGGATATCCCACACGTGTGGATCACATTGGCACCTTGGAAGATTTATAATTCAGCACGAAGTACTCTATCACTTTTGTTTGGACTATTTCAGCACTATGTCACTTTAATAATTCAGCACCTTAACATTGATATAAATGTCATATGTTTTTTCAATTCATGTGATTGTCACTGGATTAATACATAGTGCGATAATCTAAGTACATATATTGGTATTTTGAATCACATATTTTATGTTTATCAGTAGCGATTTAGTAATATCACATGCGAGTGCTATAGATATCATCATTTTTGCACATGCACTAGTGGACTCACTCAGCATATAGCAGCTGCACATAGTATGAATTCAGTTTATATCCATTAGTGCAAAATATTGTTTTTAAATCATGAAATTTAATTATTCATCCCTTTTTGGACACTGTGGTAACTTGAATTTCCATCACCCACAACAATGTCTGTTGTAGTTGGTCTTGTGCCTGAGCTACTTGAGTGAGCAACTTGACTGGGGATTACTCAGGAGCTGGGGAAGCCACAGGGGATTTAGTACTCTTCCCCCACTCTGACTCTTCTTCACTGTCCACTTCAGAAACCCCTTGCTCTATTTGCACTGCTTGAGCAGATACTTTCCCAGCTTCTTCCTCCCTGACCAATTTCATCAGTTCCGGGTAGGTTGGCGCCATCTGTGTCCCCTTCAACAGCAAATAAAGCATGATTGGATGGTTGGGTCTTGTTCCTTGCAGAATTCGCTCCAGCCTGACTTTGTCAGCTTCCTTTGGGTCAATCCTGTTTTTCAAGATAATTTGATGTAAGGCACGATCCACCCTAACAACATAGGCAGACAGCTTCTTTCCTCTATACTAGTGCGTGTGCTTGAATTTGTACATCAAATCAGGAATCTTCTCCATCTTGCCATAAGCTGCACACAAAGCTTTGATGTAGTCCATGGCCACATAATCAGGCTTTCCTCTTTTCAGACTCCGGATAACATCTGCAGCAAGACTTCCCAAGATCTCACTTATTCTCTGTCTTTTCGCTGCCTCCGGTACATTCCAATCTTCTACAGCTTGAATGGCTTGATCCATCCAGTTCTAAAATTCTTCCTTACCTTCTGGTGTAGGGGTATGACTTGAGAAGAACTGCAGTTTCCTGTAACCCTGATTGGCTGTAATATTGTTGCTCTTGATCAAACTCTACCAGCCGGCTCATATCCATATAGAACAAAGCTGGAGGCATCCCTTTGTTAATTGTATCAGCTTCTTCTTCTACATCAGGACTCACTAAAGCACCCTGGGGCTGCTCTTGTTCTAGATTTCCTTCTGTCTGTAGAGGTATCACCTGAGCTTCTAACCCTTCAGCTAAACTCACAGTATCTTCCCATATTCCAGCTGAAACATTCTCTCACCACTCAATTAGGGCATAGGTGTAGTCTTCCCCATATTCAGGCTTCACATCCACAACATAGGATCCTTGCTTTGGGAAGGCTCTTCTCATCAGCTGTGTGAAACGCGTCTACGGACTGCTTGCTGGTATTTGTGGTGCTCTTGACCCGAATAAAGCCTGGAAATCATCTGGATGTGCAGCTTCTTTCTTCTTTTGGTGGATTCACGTGGGGCGAGCTGCAGCAGGCACTCCAGAGCTTCCAACTAGTGTGTAAGCCATTACACCTGGAGCAGCAATTTTCTCTTTGGTTTACGAGGTTATCATCCTGCTTAGATTTGCATCATTAGCAAAAACTGAGATTGAACTGTTTATACCAACCTCTATTTCATTTATGAACAAGGTAAACAGAAATGGTCCCAGAATAGAGCATTGGTGTACCCCACTTAGAGCTCCAGACCATTTAGAAGATATTCTCTTGATCACCACCCTTTGGATGCGCTCCTGTAACCAGTTTTCTATCCAGGTACATATGCTATTGTATATACAATACATCCACAGGTCTTCCTCTATCCAGATTACAGCTCAGTTCCTCAAAAAAAAAAATAGGTTAGCTTGGCAAGAATGATCCTTCATAAATCCATGCTGATTACTACTAATGATATTATTTCCATCAGCAAATGTTTGGATATAGTCCCTTATCATCATCTCCAATTGTTTACACACTATTGATGTTGGAATGATTGACCTGTTAATTCCGGGTATGTAATTGGCCCTCTTTTAAATATTGGTTCTACATTAGCTTTTTGGAAATCAGCTGGTACCATTCTGGCATGCCTCCCAACTTTTTGAGATGGGAACAAGGGACACCTATTAGCAAAAGTATGTAAGCATAGGGCATACCACCTGCTACGCCCTCTTAAAGGAGAATTATGCAAAAAAAAAAGATTAGTTATAGAAATAATGGCCTAGCAATGACCTAGCTGAGTTTTTTGAAAACTCTCAGATGTAAGTCATCTGGTCCTGGAGATTTGCTCACATGAAAGTGATTGTAAAGTCTTGTTTTTTTCCTATAAAAATAACAAACACGTTATACTTATCTGCTCTGTTGCAGTGGATTTGCACAGAGCAGCCTGGATCATCCTCTTCTTGGGTCCCTCTTCTGTGATCCTGGCCCCTCCCTCCAGTTCAGTGCCCCCACAGCAAGCAGCTTGCTATGGGGGCATCCGGGCCGGGTCACAGCTCCCTGTGTCCATTCAGACATGGAGCCCCAACCTGACCCCACCCCCTCTCCCCTGATTGCCTAGCTGACTTTGATTGACAGCAGTGGCAGCCAGTGGCACCACTGCTGTGTCTCAGCCAATCAGGAGAGAGAATCCTGGATAGCTGAGACACTTGTGGACATCGCTGGACAGAGAGGGACCTCAGGTAATGTTAGGGGGGGCTGAGGGGGCTGCTGCACACAGAAGGATTTTTATCTTAATGCATTGAATGCATTAAGATAAAAAACCTTGGGCCTTTACAACCACTTTAAGTTTTTCATGTTGTATTAGAACATTGGCTTCTGTTAGCCACAAGGGTGCAATCCCTGCTATATTGCTAACAATACCATTTTCTCTATTATACCTCCCTTTGCATAATAAAACCTGAGGAAAAATGTATTTAACACAGTTGTCTTCTCCATGTCACTTGTAACCAACTTCCTCTGGTTATCCTTTACGGGGCCTATATGTTCTGACTGTGCCTTTTTACTATTAATATATTTAAAAAATGTGTGTCTCTTATGGTCTATTTTTGCTGCCCTGATCGCGCTCTTACATTTCTTATTTCATTCTTTGTAGTGTTGGAATGCTGATGATGTCCCCTCAGACTTACATTTTTAAAGGACTTTTTTTTCTCTTAATAATGCCTTTTTACACACGAAATAAGCCACCCAGGTTTAACCTTAGTTCTTTAATATGCGTTGCCCATTGGAATACACCGGCTAATGGCAATAACTATTATGTTCTTAAAGCACTCCCACTTTTCCCCCGTGTTTTTTGTTTCTAGAATATCTTCCCTTTGAAAGTCACGCAGTAAGGAGTGCAGTTTAGTAAAGTTGGCTCTCTTGAATTTTAATGTTCTTGTCCTACCCTGGCCCTTTGTTTAGAAAGTTCGGAGATCCCTGGCTTAGATGGCCAACCACATATTAAAGCTGAACTCAAAGCAATATAAAAGTCACAACTTAATTTATTTTTTTAATGCAAGCAGTGTAACAACCTTTATTTGACTTGCAATAGCCAATATAGCAGGACTCCGACTAGGAGAGAGAGATCTAGCTGCACAAAATGCCAAACAGTTGTGCTGCATGCAAAGAGCATCCTAATAGGAGGAGAAGGCAGAGTAACAAAGAGATGAGCTCATATGTGTGCTGCCTCTGCTTTCATTGTCTGGGGAGGAGACCTACAGTACAAATGACATTGAAACTGCAGCAGAGAAAGAACAGGTCTCCACCAGGCAGGACAGTACTATGTGGCAGCATTGTGTAAATCTCAGGACTGGATAGGCAGAAATATAAATATGTATTTTATCTATGAATTTAGTTGTTTGCCTGAAATTCAGTGTTAAATTCCTAGGTCAAAGTTGTGTCAAGTTTTGTACATTTTGTGTAATCCTGCCTAAAATGAAATCTTAAGTATATACCACTGATTGCCACTTCAGAGTGCTGATGTTTTAACTGCCATCCACCTAAACTATACTATATATTGCATTCCTTTATATATGTTTTATTCACTGAAATTTAAAAAGTTTCCATTGCATATATACTGACCTGTCCAGGAGAGATTTTTCAAGAGTGCTTAGAAAGGAGAGATTCCGTTTAAAAGACTGAAGGTATATTAATGACCTACAATCAAAAGATTCTGGTTTAGCGCAGTAAAATAACTCATTGTATTCTTCCTTTCTATATTCACATATTTCCTCATTTGTATTCACTTGGAATCCACATTCAGACTTCACATGATGAGTTCCATTCGTAAAAGTCCCCATGAAGTTAATAAGGCCATAGCCCCGGTTCCTCGCTCTCCACAATGCTGAAACAGCCTCACTTGAATGATAGAGCACCAATGAGAAGAAAACCTTTCCTTCCCAAAATAAAGTGAAATGGGCATGATAGGTTCCATTATTAAAATCTTCAATTCTCCCAGAAGCTGCAGCTTTAAGATCTGGAGAAAAGATCCTAGCTCTTATGAAGTCTCCTCCATATGTTTTCCTGTTACCCAAATGGTCAAACATCTCAATCTGTACAATTGTTGTCTCTCCAACACAGTACTTTTTTCTTGGGTTCAGTATGGTGGCTCTGCTTTTCTCAGCACTGGTTGTATGGTCCTTGTGGGTGAACATGATGGAAGGAATCAGGACAGAAATGTTTTTGAAGATGAGAGAAGCTTGAATTTCCTCGTCCAATGAGAAGCTGGCAATTGTTAAAATTTCTTTTCCATGGTTTACAGTGAGATTGCTGGAATGTGGGGCTGGATATGTGTTCTGGAATCAATTAATATAGTCATAAATATCAGTTTAAAGTGCTTTAGGGAAAATATATGCTGGGGTGGCAGGGGGATTTAAAGTACAAATATTGGCAAAACTTTTTTTTTTTCATGTCGGATAGAGCAAGGGTGTCAGATTTTTTATTCACCATCTGTGTTCCATTGCACAGATTTCCCTACACTTCCTGTCCCATAGCCAAACAGGAAGTGAGAGGAAATACCTGCAAATTAAGGAAATATCTTGGGAACACTCAGGTCACAAGAACTAGTGTGCCCATTGGAAGATTTCCCCTCTATTGTTTTTCTGGGAAAAATCCAAAATTTGGGATTTTCTTTTAATTTCACTTTCAATGATATTGGTAAACATGACTAATAGAGAGGGCAAATCTCCTTTCCAGGGGCACAGACAACAATGGAAACTGACAGGGGTTCTAATCCCCCTGTACTCTGTCCAAAACAAAAAAAAGTTTTGCCTTTAGTTATGCTTTAACAATTGGGGACATAAAGCCTGAAAACGCTCTCCCCCACCCCCAGTAACACCCAGAAAGGTTGCCACACATTGTATAATGAAATACTATATACATTTTTACTAGCTTTTTCCAAAGTCTCAGGGTTCTCCTCTCCTTTTCAGTTATTTTCCTGGTGGTTGACAGTTCTCAACAGAAAGCAGCACTGCTATAATGATGTCAGGGACATGGTTTCTTGAACAGTATCTGTATCATTGCACTGTGCTTGCAAGATGCCTTCTCATGGGGTGGGTCCATGACACCCAGAACCCACTGTGTCCTCAGTCTTCTGGGCATCATTCAAAGTGGAAGACTGAGGACATCTTCTGGCAGAGAAGATGTATTGAGAAGAACAGTGCCACAGAGTTGGGGAGTATTGCAGCCAGAGCTGTTTTGGAATTTTAAACCCTGACCTTTCCTAAAAAATAGAGGCTGCAAAGCATGAAGGGAATCCAGGAAGTTGTGGAATGAAATAGGCAGCAGACAGGCAGAACTTTCACCAAGAAAGGAGATTTTCCGAACAAGCTTACATAAATTGGATTATCATATATATATATACATAACTTAGATTTGGACCGAACAACCCCGCACCAGAACGCCCGAACATGTAAAAAGTTCGGGCCAGAACTGTAAACCCTATTAAAGTCTATGGGTCCCGAACTTGAAAAATCAAAAGTGCCAATTTTGAAGGCTTATATGCCAGTTATTGGCAATAAAAATGATATAGGGGCCTGTATATTGCCTTGTGGGACATGTATCAATTCAAAAACATTTTTTTAAAAAATATTGTTTTTACAGGAGAAGTGATTTTAATGATACTTAAATTGAAACAATAAAAAATGAAAAATTCCTTTAACCATTCTGCTTCATGTGGTTGTACCGGAGGTGGTGCCTGCAGCTGCAAGCATCACCTTGGTACTGTTTTTTAGAGCTGACGGTAAGCTTTCTTGTGATAACAACTGATGTGGCTAAGCAGAGGGAGGGGACGTACCCCCCTCCCGATGCCTTCCGCCGCTCCACCCGAGCTCTCCCGTCCCCCGGGAGGCCCGAGCGACCACCCAGCAAATCCAGGCCAGGAAAGGGGGAGAACAAGCAAAAGCCCCCCTCCTGAACCATACCAGGCCACATGCCCTCAACAGGATGGGGTGCTTTGGGGTGGGGAGGGACCGCATTTTAGTCCCAGAAATGCCTATTTATCCCCCAATTCAGAGAAGTGTTGTCACACCATCACAGGGGGCGTGGTTATCGGTATTGAAACTGTCAATTTACATGAGTATAACTTGTGAACTCCACACCTGACCACATCTAGCCATCCACTGCTTTCTGGATGGACAGCACTGCCTCTGTTACTGAATCTCTCCCACTGTGTGCTGCAATGTCTGGGAGGGGGAGAGTGTGAGACAAAAATGAAGGAAAATTTGGCTCAGCCAGGAGAGGTAAAGAAAGTTTTTCGTTAATTTTATGAGGCTTGTACATCACACAGTAATTGGATTTGGGACCTGTTTAGATCGTTATACTGGAACCTTTATATGCACTTTAATAATGTAGGTGATTAGTACATACCTTTGTGAAGAGATGCACTGAAAAGCTTATTAGGAAGATGCCAACAATTGCAACAGACAGAAAAAATGTTTGTTTCCATGTAGTGGTCATCACAGCTTCATAAACTGAAAAAAAAAGTGGTTGCTTCTGTTATTCTATGCCACCTTGTTACCTAAATTAGAAATATCATAATCTTGCAGTACAGTTAGTTATCCCCTTCGGACTTGCATTTGATATGCTTTTAGCAGGTTTGGCATTCCTCAAGACTTTTATGGGAATGCAAAACCAATTTAAAGCGAACAAAAGCCCGTCAACCTAGGACCTTACATATACAGGAGAAAAGTTCCTGTATACAGTCAGGTCCATAAATATTGGGACATCAACACAATTCTAATCTTTTTGGCTCTATATACCACCACAATGAATTTGAAATGAAATGAACAAGATGTGTTTTAACTGCAAACTTTCAGCTTTAATTTGAGGGTATTTACATCCAAATCAGGTGAACGGTGTAGGAATTACAACAGTTTGTATATGTGCCATGAGGGCGCGTATCGGGGAAAATCTGTGATCGCCGTGTCCCTTGGACACAGCCGATCACAGATTGTGATAAATGGCCAATCACAGCGGCCATTTACCACCTGATCGGGATGTCCAATGAGAGATGATCTCAAATGTAAACATATGAGATCATCTCTCATGGACGGCTCTTCCTCCTCACACAGAGACAGCGTGTGAGGAGGAGAGCTTCTGGGCTTAGCTGTGAGTAATCTCTTATAAAGTACTAGTTGATAAAAGTGCCAAAATAGTGCCCAAGAAGTACCCATCAGGGTCAGTGCCCACCTGTGCTATTTATCAGTGTCCACCTGTGCCATTTATCAGTGCCCACCTGTGCTAATCAGTGTCCCCAACTGTGCCATTCATCAGTGCCCACCTGTGCCACTCATCAGTGCACATCTGTGCCACCTCATCAGTGCACATCTGTGTCATCAGTGCCCACCTGTGCCAGCTCATCAGTGCACATCTGTCACCAGTGCCCACCTGTGCTATTTATCAGTGCTCAACTGTGCCATTTATCAGTGCCCACATGTGCTAATCAGTGCCCCCACCTGTGCCATTCATCAGTGCCCACACCTGTGCCATTCATCAGTGCCACCTCATCAGTGCACAACTGTGCCACCTCATCAGTGCACATCTGTGCCACATCATCAGTGCACATCTGTGCCGCCTCATCAGTGCACATCTGTGCCGCCTCATCAGTGCACATCTGTGTCATCAGTGCCCACCTGTACCAGCTCATCAGTGCACATCTGGCACCAGTGCCCACCTGTGCCAGCCGTCAGTGCCAGTCATCAACAAAAATATGGCCAAAAGATCCTTTTCCGCCGAGGAGGCATACCAAATTTTAACTGCGGCCGACAAGAGCAACGGGGAGCTCTCTACTTCAGGTTCCTCTTTAGATTCTGAGTCTGATGTCGAGAATGAGCCCGTCCTCAGCAGTGAAACACTGACTGACTCAGAGTTGGAAGATGGTCCGCCTGCTAGACGAAGGCGTTTTGGTGAGGAGGAAGTAGCATCAACCAGCACCGCAAGGCTGTCCACCAGCACCGCACGGCCATCCACCAGCACCTCACGGCCATCCACCAGCACCGCACGGCCATCCACCAGCACCACACGGCCATATACCAGCACCACAGTACCTCAGCCCCAAAGGGTTGGGACCCATGCTGCCCTTCCCTATTCCCTTCAAAATCCATTGTGGCATCCTTCTGATTCAGGAGAAGCTAGAATTCCCCCGTTCATTGCCCAGCCAGGAGTTCAGGTGGACACGGACAATTTTTCACCAATGGATTTTTTCAAATTATTTTTTACAAAGGACATGCTTGCCTCAGTTGTGGCCCAGTGCAACTTATATGCACAACAATTTATTAGAAACAATCCCACATCATATTATTCACGCCCCTTTGAGTGGAGAGAGCTTACAATGGAGAAGTTCAAGAGTTTTTTGGGCCTCACATTTTGTATGGGACTCAACAAAAAGAATGAATTACGATCCTATTGTCCAATCCACCTCATCGACCACATGCCAGTCTTCTCCATGATAATGTCCCGAACAAGATACCTAATGATATTGAGGTTCCTGCACTTCAACGACAACACACAGTGCCTTACCCAAAATCACCCCAATTTCGATAAGCTTTATAAAATTCGGCCAATACTTAATTATTTTTCAGAGAAATTCCCCCAGGTGTTTACCCCAGACCAACATATCTGTGTAGACGAGTCCCTGGTAAAATTTAGCGGCAGGCTGGGAATAAAGCAGCTTATTCCAAGCAAGAGGAACCGCTATGGGGTCAAAGTATACAAACTTTGTGACAGAGCCACGGGGTATACTTATGCCTTCATAGTGTATGAATAAAGGACTCCCAGCTGCATCCCCCTAATTGCCCCGATTATTTTGGATCGAGTGGAAAAATAGTTTGGAACCTTATTTATCCACTTCTAGAAAAAGGATACCATTTATACCTCTGCCTCTGTTCCGACACCTTCACCTGAAGAACACGCCAGCATGTGGCACTGTCAGAGCGAACAGGAAGGGTTTTCCTCAGCGGCTCGTCAATATGAGGTTAAGAAGAGGGTAGACGGCGAGCCTGCGAAATGAGGAGATTCTGGCAGTGAAGTGGAGGGCCAGGAGGGATGTCTACCTACTGTCATCAATTCATAATAATGCCTTCATGGAGATCCCCAGAAGGAATGGCCCAATCCAGAAGCCAAGATGTGTACATGAGTACAATTTATTCATGGGGGGAGTCGACTACAACGACCAAATGCTGGAACCATACCTTGTTACAAGACGGACATATCACTGGTACAAAAAAGTAGCAATTTATTTTTTCCAATTGGCCATATATAATTCTTATGTATGTTACCGAAATATACCAAACAATGACCACTGCCTGCACCTATAACTGGCCATTGCAGCAAGGAGCATTGGAGGGCAACAAACAGAAAAAACAAGGGCCAGGGATAAATCCAAGGCAAATACCAAGCTCTACTTACCGGCCAGCTGTGACTAACCAAATTAACCTGTCTAACAGTATGCTTTTAAAAACAGGGGTTTAGTTGCACAAATTTGCAAATGCATGCGTAAGCTACAGGCCCCGTCAAGGCACCCTGTGATCTGTAGTCCTATCTCTGACTTGTGAGAGACTCCACAGAGGAAGCACGTGCATTCTAATAAGATAGGTGAAGGCAGATGGTCTGGAGGGGGCCCCACCCCTCCTTAAAGGTGCAGGGGCACATTGAACACCCAGCATATAGCACAGTGGCTGCAAAGATGTCAATGCGTTGCCCGACCAAAAATCAAACATACCAAACAATGGCCACTGCCTACACCTATAACTGGCCTTTGCAGCAAGGAGCATTGGAGGGCAACAAACAGAAAAAACAAGGGCCAGGGATAAATCCAAGGCAAATACCAAGCTCTACTTACCGGCCAGCTGCCCCCAACCTTTCCTTATCTACCAGAAGATAATCATCACCGCCCTACTATTCCTTAATGGCCCGCCAGAAAATATTCGATCCGATTCTCTTAGTCGACTCTCCGAATGCCATTTTATTGATAAGATCCCTCCCAGACCAACAGGCCAAAGACGCCAGAAAAAATGTAAGGTGTGTACCAGTAGAGGAATCAGAAGAGACATCGCATATTATTGCTCCCAGTGCCTTTCCCAACCAGGTCTATGCATAGGTGACTGCTTCCGCCGCTATCACACTTTAACACATTTTTAGTAATTATTAATCCCCAGTTCCTGCCATGTACATTCACACCCCTTATGCCACTGCTTGCTCTTGAACTGACCCTGGTTTGTTATTCGACCACGACTTTGCCTGCCGCTTTTGTACATACCTCTGCCTGCTCCGGAGCTGACCCTGGCTTGTTATTCAACCACGCTTCTGCCTACCTATTCTGTACATACCTCTGTCTGATCTGGAACTGACCCTGGACTGTTAATCGACCACGCTTCTGCCTACTGATTCTATATATACCTCTGCCTGATCTAGAACTGACCCTGGACTGTTTGACCATGTTTTTTGCCTGACTCTTGGACTGATCTTGTACCCTGCTGCTGGAGTAGTGGGATTCACAACACAGGGGTCTCACATATGTGAGGGGCTCCAGAATGTTATTTCTGGAAGAAGAAAACATTGTTTTTGTTTTCTCTCTCCCAGATTAGGGTCTGGAGACTCGGAGGCTTCATAGAGATTGGGTGGGAGAAGCCTTTACCCCTGTCCCCGTTTCTGTCCTGACCGAGGCCCTACTTCTGCCTGCTGCCTGTAGGACTTACTGCCATCATTCATCTGTCTGCCGCATGAACTTACCACACCTCTGCTGCTACCTGTACTATGGGCCATGTTCCTACCTACTACCAGGACCAATCATTTGGCACTGTTGATAATATCTCTGCCTGCACTGACCCTGGACTGCATATGGACAGTATCCCTGCATGCCGCCTATACTGACAGTATTCCTGCCTGTTGCCTGGACAATTGCATTCGCTGTCGGTTGCCTGAATAATTGTGTTCGCTGGCGCTGACCAAGTCCCTGCCTGCTGCCTGGACCAGTGCTATCCTGTGGACAACTGTGCTACTAAAACCACAGGTAATCTTTTGTTCAGCAGAATGTATTTTGGTATGTGCATGCTGGTGTTCCTTGCATAATATGCCTCTGTATGTGTCCAGGCTGTGTAAGAGTCTGACACATGTGGTATTGCCATACTCAGGAGGAGTAGCAGAATGTATTTTGGGGTGTCATTTTTGCTATGTACATGCTATGTTTTAGAAATATCTTACAAATGGACAACTTTGTGTAAAAAAAAATGTGTTTTCATTTTTTTCTCACGTTTTCCAAAAACTTCTGGAAAAAAATGAACCGTTCAAAAGACTCATCATGCCTGAGAGATTATACGTTGGGGTGTTAGCTTTCCAAAATGGGGTCATTTTGTGAGCATTTCCATTGTCCTGGTGCTCTAGGACCTTCAAAAGTGTAATAGGTAGTCAACAAGTTAGATGTGTAATTTATGCTCCTAGAACACCTGACGGTGCTCCCTGCATGTTGGGCCTCTGTATGTGGCCAGGCTGTGAAAATGTCCCACACATGTGGTATTGCCATACTCAGGAGAAGTAGTAGAATGTGTTTTGGGGTGTAATTTGTGGTATGCATATGCCATGTGAGAGAAATAACCCATTACAATGACAATTTTGAGAAAAAAAAATCTTAATTTTGCAAAGAATTATGAGAAAAAAATGACAAGTTCAAAAAAACTCACCATGCCTCTTACTAAATACCTTGGAATGTCTACTTTCCAAAAAGGGGTCATTTGGGGAGTATTTGTACTTTCCTGGCCTGTTAGGGTCTCAAGAAATGAGACATCGGTACATTGGGTGTGATCAATTTTCAATGATTAGCACCATAGCTTGTAGACTCTATAACTTTCACAAAGACCAAATAATATGCACTAATTTGGGTTATTTTTACCAAAGATATGCAACATTATAAATTGTAGCCAAAATTTATGAAGAAAAATTACTAATTTGCAAAATTTTATAACAAAAACGAAGAAAAATGTGTTTTCTTTCAAAATGTTCGGTCTTTTTTCATTTATAGAGCAAAAATAAAAAAACCCAGCAGTGATTAAATACCACCAAAAGAAAGCTCTATTTGTGTGAAAAAAAGGACACAAATTTCATATGGGTACATTGTTGCATGACTGAGTAATTGTCATTCAAAGTGTGAGAGCACTGAAAGCTGAAAATTGGTCTGGGCAGGAAGGGGGTTTAAGTGCCCAGTAAGCAAGTGGTTAAGGGACCAAAAGTAATGAGACAATTGGCTGCTCAGCTGTTCCATGGTCAGGTGTGTGTTATTCCCTCATTATCCCATTTACAAGGAGCAGATAAAAGGTCCAGAGTTAGTTTCAAGTGTGCTATTTGCATTTGGAATCTTTTGCTCTCAACTCTCAATATGAGATCAAAAGAGCTGTCACTATCAGTGAAGCAAGCCATCATTAGGCTGAAAAAAAAACCCATCAGAGAGATAGCAAAAACATTAGGTGTGGCCAAATCAACTGTTTGGAACATCCTTAAAAAGAAAGAACGCACCGTTGAGCTCAGCAACACCAAAAGACCTGGAAGACCACGGAAAACAGCTGTGGTGCATGACCGAAGAATTCTTTCCCCGGTGAAGAAAACACCCTTCACAACAGTTGGCCAGATCAAGAACACTCTCCAGGAGGTAGGTGTATGTGTGTCAAAGTCAACAATCAAGAGAAGACTTCACCAGAGTGAATACAGAGGGTTCACCACAAGATGTAAACCATTGGTGATCCTCAAAAACAGGAAGGCCAGATTAGAGTTTGCCAAACAACATCTAAAAAAGCCTTCACAGTTCTGGAACAACATCCTATGGACAGATGAGACCATGATCAACTTGTACCAGAGTGATGGGAAGAGAAGAGTATGGAGAAGGAAAGGAACTGCTCATGATCCAAAGCATACCACCTCATCAGTGAAGCATGGTGGTGGTAGTGTCATGGCGTGGGCATGTATGGCTGCCAATGGAACTGGTTCTCCTGTATTTATTGATGATGTGACTGCTGACAAAAGCAGCAGGATCATAGGCGTGCGCAGCCTTTTGCATTAGGTGTGCACCTCAAGCCAAAGCTCAAACACACGTGCATCTGTATATTTATACACACACACACCACATACACACACATACACATACACACACAACACATACACACACAACACACACACACACACCACACCACACACACACACCACACACATACACACACACACTTTTTTGCTGAAAACTTTGTATGAATTGTTGCTTTTTTTATGTGCCACCATGTACCTGCCTGCCCTGCTCAGCCTCATATATAGTAAATACATAATTTTTGCTAAATTGCTGACAAGTTGTATTTCATGCATTGATGTTTTTTTTTTCTAATGTGCCAGACCCAGACCAGTGAACTTGTCACCATGTGCCTGCCAGTGCCCTGCATGCCCTGCTCAGTGCTGCTCAGCCTCACACACACTGCACAGCTCATGTCTCCCCACCGCTGCTTCTCCCAATTTGCACTGCCAGCTCAATGCTGAAAATGGCGAGGAGAGAGAGGCTGGAGGGCAGGCGGAGTGCAGCCGCATATCACTCCGCCGCTGCCGATGCCAGAACTATAGCAGGAGCATCGGCAAATGTGGCTCCTGATTACTCCGCAGCGGTGGTGCCTCCCTCCCACTCGCAGCACAGACAGGTCTTTTTGCCGGACTCTAGTGACACTGACACATGACGCACATGTATGTTACAAGCCAGCAAGGAACACATTAGCACAGCTAGTAGCAGAGGCTGTGCTGAGCAGTAAAAGCAAGACTGAGCACAGGGGGGATTAGGGTGTGCCTGGGCACACTCGGCACACCCCGTGCGCATGCCTATGAGCAGGATGAATTCTGCAGTTTTTCGGGCAATATTATCTGCTCATATTCAGCCAAATGTTTCAGAACTCATTGGACGGCGCTTCACAGTGCAGATGGACAATGACCCGAACCATACTGCGAAAGCAACCAAAGATTTTTTTTAAGGGAAAGAAGTGGAATGTTATGCAATGGCCAAGTCAATCACCTGACCTGAATCCGATTGAGCATGCATTTCACTTGGAAAAAGGTATATATGTTCCGCGCTAACGGATAGATATTTTTCTTATTTATCTCAGAGCTGCTGCCTCCACCTCCCCCTAGATGGGACCGAACTGCTGCTCCAGCTCAGGGTGCGGGGAGAAGTTGGAATCAAACGCGGGGGCCACAGCCCCAGCACTACCCCACTAGGTCACCTCGCTGGGATGGCTTTCAGGGCAATAGATTTGCTCCCCTATACGAGCATAGGGGGGATTTTGAAGAGAACTATATGACACAGCACCCGAATTATCAGGAAGGTTCGGGGGGTCCCTATAGGGGCTTTTCTAGGTCCCCAGGAAGGTGGCAACAACCAGGGCTGGCTTTCCAACAGGGTCCGAATTTTCCCGGGCCAGGGGGGGCAACAAGAGGTTCATCGAACCAAAAGAGGGTCCAGAGGGGGGAGGCGGGTCCGTGCAAAAAAGACCCAGAATGTAGAACGCACGGGCATATTTAATCTGAGTCAACATCCCCTGTCTAATGATGAAGTTTATGTTCTTAATCGTGGTTTGAAGCATGCTCCCTCAAGGTCTTTGAATAAATTTGAGTCCTATATGGACGTTTATAAATATATCAGACGCCTGAATATCAAAAGGTACCTTATAAGTAACCCAGTTCGGTCAGGGTTAAGCCAGGACCAATTTAGGCATTCTGGCCTCTCCAACGCCTCTTTATTCAACCCGCCTGGTCACTTACCTCCCTCATTGTCGATATTCAGGGATTTGGTTCTTAAGGATATTGGTAACATTAAACCTAAGAAAATCTATCCGGATCTTAGGTTTGAGAAGGGTTTGCGTTCCTTAAAGGAGCGGAGTGACATCGTAGTGAGACCTGCAGATAAGGGCGGGGGCATAGTGGTCTTGGACCACTCTGCTTATAAGAAAGAGATGGATAGATTGTTGTCCGATAAGGATACATACTGCCGCCTACCAGGAAATCCAACTGTGGCCTATAAGAAGGAATTGAACAAATTGGTGGCCTTTGGTTTCAAGGAGGGTGTCCTCTCTAAAAAAGAAAAATCCTTTATGGTACCGGTGGCCCCAGGCTACCCGTGATTTATTATTTGCCCAAGATTCATAAGAGTGTGACCGACCCCCCTGGAAGGCCCATAGTGAGTGGCATTGACTCTATCACCTCCAGGGTGGGTCGGTACATAGACTCTTATCTTCAGCCCTTGGTCAATAAGACACCTGCTTTTTTGAGGGACACCACTCAGGTTATCAATTTCCTGATGGGAGTTGTGTGGAGGGAGGGCACTATCATTGCCACTGCGGATGTGTCCTCCCTCTATACCATCATCTCCCATGCCCAAGGTATGGAGGCGGTGGAGCATTTTTTAAGAATGGACCACTCTCTACTACCTAGGCAAGTGGAATTCATCCTGTCCCTGTTGGATTATGCGATGAAGCATAACTTCTTTTGGTATGGGGGTGACTTTTACCTCCAGACCAGAGGAGTGGCCATGGGAGCCAAGTATGCTCCCAGTATGGCCAATTTGTTTATGGCCAAATGGGAGGAGGACGTCGTCTATAATGATCGGAGACCGGAGCTTAAGGTGTGGCTTAGGTACATAGACGACGTCCTCCTCCTATGGGAGGGCGATATGAAGTCTTTGGACTCCTATATGGCCTCATTGAATGTCAACGATAGGGGGATTAGATTTGAATATGAGGCCAGTAGTGCCAAGATACACTTTCTGGATCTCAATATTGAAGTGGTGGATGGACATCTCATCACCTCCACCTACTTCAAGGAGACCGACCGTAACGGTTATATAGATAGGAGTAGCTGCCATCATCCTACTTGGTTGACAGCTATCCCGAAGGGTCAGTTCATTCGCCTTCGGAGGAACTGTACCAATTTGGACACCTTTAAGAAGGAGGCCCTTGTTTTAAAGAAGAGGTTCAGTGAGAAAGGCTATGAATCTTTAATGATTGATAAAGCCTATGAAGAGGTGGTTGCTATGGACAGGCAGCAGCTTTTGGCCCCTAAAAAGAAGCCTGATGACAACAAGTTTACTTGCCCCTTCGTTACTACTTACCCGAATCAGCATAGGCAGATTAATGGGGTGTTGAGAAAACATTGGGATATCTTGAAAAATGACAGAATATTGTCACCTCTACTCTCTGATGCCCCCACAGTGCTGTTTAAGGGGGTGGCCCCTATTAGACTATCTATAGCACCCAATGTGATTGACCCTCCATCTAGGAAGACTATGTTCTTTCAAAATATGAAGGGTTTTTATCCATGTAGGAGGTGTGGGGTATGTGCTGTCAATAGCATTAGATCTAAATGCATCAGTTTTCTTTCTCCACATGATGGTAAGACCTATTTCATTAAATCCTTCATTTTGTGTAACACCAGGAATGTTGTATATCTGTTGATCTGCCCATGTGGGTTGTACTACGTGGGGCGCACCACGCGCACCTTTCAGGTGAGAGTGAAGGAACATCTGGCCAATATCCGAAAGGGTTTTCCCAATCATAGTGTATCTAAACACTATGCTAAGTACTATGGGAGGAACCCTTTGGGTACTAAGATCTTAGCCATAGATAATTATGTTCCCACCTGGAGGGGTAACAACACGAGGAGAGAAATCTCCAGGTTGGAAACCTTTTGGATTCTCACCTTACGTTCCTCAGCTCCCCTAGGCCTTAATATAGAGTTAGACGTTAATGCGTTTATTAATAATGCATGAAATGTCCTTTGTAGTTGTGATTTATATTAGTTGCTATACCCATTACCATTAGAGCTTGTGAGTCTTTTTTATGATTTATTATAAATGCTGGGGGGTTCGGTGTTTTTTGTCAACTTATTACATATTTTTTATATTTTTTATATGGTACCTTTTAAACTGTATTGTTTGTATTTGGAGTTCTTTTTAATGGATGTGTAATTTCACGTCCAGTCACTTGGTGGAGCTGTGTTGGCTTCTTGGTCCGGAACAGTGCGGGCTTATCAAGTTACTACTGTTTTTAGCCAATTTATATTTTAAACTTATTGATTATGTTTATTCTAGTATTCAATTTATATACTTTGCCTATGAACTGCTATCTATAGCTTGGCATTGAATTGGAGCTAAGCATTTGCTTGTCTTCCTGTCCGGCTGGCTCCGTGAGCTCTGCGGCTGGAACGCAGCCTATTTCCTGTCCTGGTCATATATAAGGTTAAGCGTCGTGGGCTAGCCACGCCCCTGACGACGTCAACTCGATGACGAAACGCGTTGGGTGGAGCCTAACGACGTTCGCCTGCTTTGTGACCAGGAAGCTGTGCAGTGCCTGCCATTTTAGTGACTGGATGTCTTATCATTACGAACGCGCTTTTTCCATCAACCAAATGTGAGTGTGCTGATTTGGATTTTATTATTATTAAAATTGAGTTTTTGGCAATCTGCACTATTTGGGTCCTTTGTATTTTCCATGACCTCCGAGGGTTATCTGGGCTTTTGATGTGTCTAATATCCTGTGCTGTGAAGTCGTACCGGTGACTGATCCCGAGGGAGTGAGGCTGCAGCTGTGGTCCTTCCTACAATTACCTAGCGGACACTGACCCTCTGTAGTGGGGGACTCTGATTGTTGGTGTCACTGGTGACGGATTCCACGGTGGAGGTCTGGTGATTGCTGATGATTGCTGTGATCTACTAAGGACTCTTACTATCTGGATTCATATGAGAGGACTATATGCGCTGCAGTTTGAAACCATATATGTTTGTGTTCTACCCGAACTATCTGCTGGCTGCATAGACTTTTCTATTACACACTTGTTTTACATATCACTTAACATATTTTGTTTAGTCCCCCTATGCGCAGGATTGTTTTTTCAAGAAATGATGCAGAGGTGATCAAATACCACCAAAAGAAAGCTCTGTTTGTGGGAAAAAAAGGACGCAAATTTTGTTTGGGTACAACCGCGCAATTGTCAGTTAAAGCGACGCAGTGCCGAATCGCAAAAAGGGCTCCGGTCCTAAAGCTGGAAATCCTTCCGGGGCTGAAGTGGTTAAAAAGTGGGAGGCACATATACAAACTGTTGTAATTCCTACACCGCTCACCTGATTTGGATGTAAATTCCCTCCAAAAAAGTCTGCAGTTAAAGTACATCTTGTTCGTTTCATTTTAAATCCATTGTGATGGTGTATAGAGCCAAATAGATTAGAATTGTGTTGATGTCCCAATATTTATGGACTTGACTGTATGTATTTTAACCACTTGCCGACCGCCGATCGGCATCTGACGGCGGCAAAGTGGCTCGTTCCCGCAAAACGCCGTCATACGACGGCGGCTGCGGGAACGAGTTTAGTGAGCGCGCGCGCGCCGCCGGAGGAGCGCCCGCGCGCTCACTGTGTTCGGGGAGGGCCAGGGAGCGGGTGCGGCGGCTTCGATTCCCGCCGGCTACCCGCGATGGCCCCCCCGGAGCGACGGAGCGGAGGTCCGTGTATGTAAACACGGACCTCCGCTCTGTGTGAGGGGGAAGGGCTGTGATCACAGCCTTCCTGTACGTGAAGGCTGTGACCACTTCCCTTCCCCAGATAGTGCAGTCCCCCTACAGTTAGAACACGCCCAGGGAACATAGTTAACCCTTAGAGCGCCCCCTGCAGGTTAACCCCTTCACTGCCAATGGCATTTACACAGTAATCAGTGCATTTTTATAGCACTGATCGCTGTATAAATGCCAATGGTCCCAAAAAAGTGTCAAAATGGCCCGACATGTCCGCTGAAATATCGCAGTACCGCAAAAAATCGCAGATCGCCGCCATTACTAATAAAAAATAAAAAAAAAAAACCCAAAAATGAATTCTCATCA
>BLSH010135667.1:47444-58116 GCA_018402905.1 Glandirana rugosa
CCCCCCCCCCCCCCCCCCGGGACTCTCGAGGCGTTTCCTGACAGGGGAATGGCCTCATGAACATGTTTTCGCTAAACATTTTTTTAATCGCAAAAAAATGTAAACGACACAGGGATCTGGTGGAAACTTCGAACAACGCGACATTCCCGCTTTGGAATTACATCCAATTAAAACATTTTCTAGACCACCCAATGCGCAGACAAAATTATTCCAGAGACCTCACTATGTTTGAGTCGCTTTGCTCGAGAACAACACCCCAAAATCATGTGATTTCTACGATATACCCATTCTTGTTCCCGGAAAAGGCATCAGTCTTAGATTCGGATCACACTTTCTGGGAAACAGCTTTGGGCATTGAAGAAGAAGGGTGGGATCTGATCCATTTTTATATTCATAAGGGATCACTTAATGCACAAACCCAAGAAAATGGATACAAGATCAAAACCAGGTGGTACAGGACTCCTGATCTGCTCCACAAGATCTATCCAATGGTAAGTGACCGCTGTTGGAGATGTGGTGCAGACAGGGGGACCTTCATCCACATCTGGTGGTCCTGCCCACGGATCCAGCCCTTCTGGAGCAGGATCCATGATCTCACTACAATGATCTCCTCTCTTCCTTTGGAATTCACGCCGGCTCAATACCTACTACATCATTCCAAAATTCCTAAAAATCATACCACAAATCGATTGTTATGCATATGATTAATGCAGCTAGAAGGGCTCTCCCGACACGTTGGAGGGATACCTCGCCCCCCCACTTGGAAGGAATGGGTTAACCGAGTCGATCAAATTGGCAGTATGGAAGAACTAACCTTCGCAGCTCAAGACAGAATATCGGCTTACACAAATATTTGGACTGAGTGGGATACCTTTAGGAAGTCTCAAATTTGCTCTGACCTAATAAAAGAAACTGCCTAAACTGCCTAAACTGCCTAAATGCCGATAAAGGCATGCAAACACCCTGTAAACTATTACTGCTACACTCATTTAAGGTAACGCTTTCCTCTTACACCTCCTGAGGTGGGGGGAGGCCGGTGGCAGCCAGACCCTTCGTACTACTGGCCCTCGTGAATGCTATCTCCCTAACCCCCAACTTCTCACTTACCTTCCCCCTCCCCCCCTTTTTTTTTTTTTTGTTTGTATGTCTCGTAGCAACATTGTGGGTGAAGCGGACGGGGGGCATGGGATGCGAGTCAGCTTCGCTCTCTCCCTCTTTCCTAGTTAAGCTAAAACATGCTAAATGAGCTCTCATCCCTCTCCATTCCATGATCCGCCCAAACAGAGGAAGTCTATTAGGGGTGGGAAAAATAGAGCTCGCAACCCTAGTAGGGACAGGGTTAATAACTGAGACTGCAGTTAAATGAAATCAGGCAACTTTCTTATGGAGGTTTTATAGAGATGGAAGTGACGGAATATGTATCTTGATTGTAGCTCATCACTGTATGGTTATTTCCATGATGTAATGCATAATGAACCATTTGTATTTTCTGTTACACAGTTTATTGCTCAATAAAATGTTATTGGGAAAAAGAGAAGTATTGCCTAAGCTTTTTGTCTGTGCTTCTGTTGATGGTCCCAGAAGTTATTTCTCACTCTCACCTGACTGGGCAGAGCCACACCAAGGCCAGGAACCCGGCTGCCTAATTGATATCTGACATTGCCTTTCTGGAGCCAACTGCACTCGCCTTCTCCCCAGCCTTGTGCTTCAGTGAGTGTTGGTGGAACGGAGTGGAGAGCGGTGACTAAGACCGAGACCTGAGTGATCAGCAGTTGTATGATTGGTAAGTTCTCGGCTTTAGAGATAGAATGGGACCACTGCAGTGTGACACAGATGCTGCAGCATGGAGGTGAGAATGCATTTTTTTCTGCCAAGCTCAAACCTCTCCTTTAACAGCTATAAGACAAAAACAAGTTGATCTGGCTCTTAATAACAGGCTCCGGTGGATGGACATTTCTAGAGCCAAATGCTGTGGACATGTCCCAAGCATCTATTATCCCAACATTAAGTCCACTGAAGATGTCTTTTACTAAGAGGTACTGAATATACCCATGAAAGTCACTGAATCGCTCCACATCAGGGTTAATCTCCCTGGTGTTTTCAGACTTTATGATAACTTTTGTATCCGGACTTCGTAAAAACAGGCTCTCTATGGCACTTCGTATGTTGAGAAGTCTTTTGATGAACAGGAGAAAAGGAAAGGGCCGAAAGTGCTGTCCTAAAGCTAACACAACGATTGTGTTGGAGCCACCAGCAAGCCTGTCAAGTTCATTGGTGATGTAAGCATGATCTTTGACATTGAAGAAACTCGAAGTTACAAATGGATGTCCATGTTTCTTCCATTGAATGTAGATGTTGTTTTGTAAGTCAAATGCCATATAGGTCTTGTGCCAGCCAGCTCGGTGGTTGTCAAAAAATGTCAGATCTATCAAAAAAAAGTTTAAAAGGCAAATTATCTTTTTTTTTTTTTTTTTCTATCCAAACATATTTTATTGAAAATAATTTTGCACACAATACAAAAACATGTCAATTGTATAGTATAGGGTCCTAGTACAAAAACAGTTTCCGTACAGAAAGCATTACATTTACAAGGAAACACAGAGCTATAAGCTGACATCATAGGGGAATTAAGTGAGTTTTGAACATCAAATGACAAATCTCAGGCTGAGCGTCGGCCGCTGTTTGCCTGCACTTGTCATTCCGGCTGCTCTATTTTAATATGTCCTAATAAGAGGTCTAATATTCCCATTCCAATGGAAGGTGGAAGATTTCCACTAACAGATGTCATGTAATATACCATAAAGAGGAATTTCACTTTTGCTAAAAAAAAAAAAAAAAAAAAAAAAGAAAATAGCATTTACAATTCCCACACAAGCTGTTTTGTAATTCAGTCTTATTAAAAATTATATTTCCAACAATCTAAACCCACTATAATTTTCTAAAACTGTCAAAAACTCAATGCAATACGGCAACACAAAGTCGTTCTGTACAATGTTGGTGTACGGAAAGCCCCCATAAAAGTAATTTTCTACTTGTGTGATTGGTTCACTGGTTTTCTTATTCTCTGCACTAAGATACAAGTATTATTTTTGGCATCCTCTGCAGTTTCATGTGAGATGCTCCTTAAGGGAAAGACACTGAAGCGTTCCTCATTAGACCACAGAAAGTGCACCAGGTGGTTATTATGCACCAGACCCTGCCTTGAAAGATACACAAAAATGTACATAGATTCGCAGTAGTGTCCAAACAAAGCTTTTAAGCCGGCCATACATCGAAATTGAAATTCAGCAGGGACCTTTTTGAATTTTAATCCACGTATGGGCACCCTGGTTGTACACCTACCAATTGACTTCTGTACAACCAGGTTGTCAGGTTTTTCTGATTGATCAGTGCTACCAGATGTAGCAGGCAGCATTGATCATTGTATTTTGGGGCAGCCTCTCCCCACCATCAGAACGCAACGGATGTGTGGATGGGGGAATCAGATCATTTTTTTTATTTTTCATTCAACCTGCTGGTTGAATGAAAAAAAACATGATGAATATATGGGGTGTCTTAACTGTGGTAAGGTTCCAAGGTAAGGCTTTGTTGTCATTCACAGCTTATACTGTCCTTATCAACTCATCCTCTGTCAATAATCTAACAAGAGCACAGTTAAGCTGGCCATAAATGGAGGAAAGAAATTTGCCTAATTGCCCCATCAACACAGACATTGTTGATTCACGAAGCCTTCCTGCTGGGCCATTGTCTTCTCCCCCCCCCCCCCTCCGGAAGAAGACAGTGATTATTGCTAGCGGCTATAACAGGTTGTATCCAAGTTGCTTGATCAATCAACTAGGTATATTCAGCCTGCCCATACACGGTTTGAATCCTGTCCAGTTCCTGCTGAACTAGCTGAGATTCAAACCATGTATGGCCTGCCTTATACACAAAGGTGAAATACACATAGTTTAACCTCCATATCTTTGTAGCACTACCCCATAGGAGTCATTGATTAGAATCAGTCCTCTGTTCTTTGCCTCAATCTTTTCCAAAAAACCTCTGCCCCTCTGACACACCAAGTTGAGTATATAAACATACAATATCTCAGGAATACTTTACAATATCCTCATCACACACATTCCCGGAACAGGCCAAGGAATTAGCAGGTGCTGTAGCAAATACCAGTCGGAGACTAGTAAAACCACAGGTCAAAGCATATATTGCCAGCACACTGTGGGTCATCACAATTAAGTTCAAACATTTATTAAAATGGTCATATCACAGCAATAAAATGCAATGTTTTGGGACCACGCAAGACCCCTTTTCACATGCCTGATGAAGGGGTGT
Source organism: Glandirana rugosa (assembly GCA_018402905.1). Classification (NCBI taxonomy): domain Eukaryota; kingdom Metazoa; phylum Chordata; class Amphibia; order Anura; family Ranidae; genus Glandirana; species Glandirana rugosa. The sequence continues at coordinate 51,774 of BLSH010135667.1, forward strand.
CCCCAAAATATTGTACCTTACTGCTGTGATAGGATCATCTCCAAAAAGGTTTTGGCATAAACTGTGTGCTAGTGATATATATGCTTTGACCCATTGTCACCAGGGCCATCAGGACTAGTGTCTCCATTGGAAGATAGCCTATCTATTCTTGTTCTGGTGAGAAATCAACATTTTGAGATTTTCTTTTACTTTTACTTTCAGTGATGATGGTCATCAGAACAAAGGGAGGGTGAATCTCCCTAATACAGATAACAATAAAAACCTAAATAAAAAAATACCCAAAAAATACTTTAAACCATGTGCTCTGTGGAGTTTAAAATTTCTAAAAGCAACGTGAATACTTACTCTTTAGGACTTTTGGGAAGAATTCTATCCATTGACGAATTGTTGAATCACCCATCAAATATATCATTTTGCCAGCCAAACATTTACTTATGTTTAACAAGGGCTCAAAGGAAGAAAGATTGCAGTGTGAGGGGAACCATTGGTTCTTCAGGAAATAACCACTGGGGAAGGGAAGAGAGGTCCCAGTTTGGCATTTTGAAGTCACATTCATAGAAGTTTCTGAAAAAGAATTGTGTTTAACATAAGTTTTTTTTCTAATTTAAAAAGCTCTTTTGGTCTTTACTTTTAGTACACATTAGTATCATTATGAATTTTAAAGTGAATCTATAAAATTAAATATCAAAATGGATTTAGAGCCATATTTGTTAGCTGCATTGAGTAGAATAAAAAACAGTTAGAGCCTCTGACTAATTCTTATTCTGTCTGTGTCTTCATTCTCCATTGGTCATTGGAGTTCTCCTTAGTTCCTGCCTCAAAGACACAACAATATGAGTATGGACTTCTTCAAAAAGTGAGGAAATTCAACCCTTGACAACTATAAGTGCCCATTTTTTCTTGTTCCGGTGGCAACTGTGTATTTGTTTTTGGTTCTTAAACATTTTTTATCCAGGGACAGTGGCCAGAACAAATAGTGAAAGTGAATCTCACCAGTGGAAACATGGACAGCAATTAAAACCGGACAGGGGTTCTTACCCTTCCACCAACAATTTTTAATTTATTTTAGGCAAGGGGCATATGAAATGATTTGTATGGTTATTTAATAGCTACTGCTTGCGGACAGCAGATGGGTCACTGGTCTACATATTCACTTGTGACTTTACTTCTTTGCTGTGAATAGCCTGGAGCTGAATGATTTGTAACCAAGAAACTATAAACTCACTCTCTTGCATATATGGGCCTGTATAGTACTGCAGACAGAGCTTCAAAATAAAATCAAAATGCTGATTAAAAGACAGGTAAATGTTGTTGCCTTTCCCTATTCTATCCAAAAAAGCAATAACTGGTTGGTGTTCCACTTTATGATATGTAGTTTAATTAGGTCCTTATGTGTTATTGGTTGTATTAGATGTTGCACGCAAGGACATAATCACAGGTGGTACAGAACAACCAATTGCTTTTTGGCCCTTAAAGGCAGGTGGCCTAGACAAAATTGATTTTCTCCTTTTGCACGATGAAATCCATTTACTGAAGAAGTAAAGGCAAAATGTCACTGAGAATGGTCATTGAGCTTAGTAAATAAACTGAAGCTGCGTTATCGCCAATCAGCCAAAAATCCTGTTTTTATTACTTCCCTTGCACCTGATTCAGAGTGAGCACAAGTTCAGCTAATTTACTGGACACTAGGCATGATGTGTGAAGAGAACCGGGGGGGAGGGGAGAGTATGTGGAGAACAACAAGAAGGCGGACAATGATTGGTTCAGGTTGGAATCGAATAAAGAAAGCACCAGTATGTGGAGAACAACAAGAAGGCGGGCAATGATTGGTTCAGGCTAGAGTCAAATAAAGAAGGCCCCTGGCTCTGAAGAAGAAGATATGACTTCAAAACGCATCAGCCAGTAGCAGCCCTGACAATTCGCCACGACCAGGTGGCTACGTTAAGCGCCTATTATCTTCACATGTTTGTGAGTAGTATTTTATTCTGGTTTTATCAATAAATTTGCTTGAGATAATGCACAAGGCTGATGTGTCCTCCTTTTTTTTTGTTCTGTCACCTTATTTACTAACATACAGTACAATTTGCAAAGTGAACATTTACCCCAAAATGTCATGTGGGTGTAAAGCTGGCTACAACCATCTGACTTTCCCGGCTCTGCGTCATGTCAGTACCTGACAGATTGATTTTGCCCCCTCAACCCCATTAGGGCAACCCTAATATATCAAATAAAAAGAGGAGTCAGACAGTTAGAGGTGTTCTTTAGTCCTCACTCCAGGCTTCCCTGAATTAGCTGGAGGTTCCCTTTTTTGCCTACCTGGGTTTTGCTCTACTGGGTGAATGACCCTCTGGATGGTAGTAAATAGGTGGGTGCTCCTGGTGCCACAGCGTGGAACCATTGTGTAAAGTGCATTAGTGTGATATTAATGTAGTCAGTAAGTAGGAAAGCCATCCTGGGATTTTCACTCCTTCTTCCCTGCTCATCACTTTTCCTATTTTATCCTTTGGTTTGGGATAGTGGCATGGCAGCCGTCCCACCTCCTGGTGGGCGAGTTCCATGCTGCCATGCCCTTTGGTGCATAGTGGTTCAGCCGCTTATGTCATGCCACCCACCATCAGCATTGTGGAATGGCAAGTTGGCCCTGCTTCCTTTTGTGGGAAGTTATATGCCTGCATTTCCTGGAGGTGGCTACATTCCTGTTGGACTTTTTTTGGCTGCTTGACCCTCTGTCGGTATGCTCGTTCATTTATTCTGTGTCTTTGCTCCTGTGTTTCCTTGTATCTTACCTTCTGTCCTTTCCTTTTAGCTCAGGATGAGCTCCACTGCTCCTAATGTCTGCTTCCAAGTAGGGGACTGAACCATCGTTTTTTTTTTTGGGGGCATTTTTGTGACAGCCTCTTTCCCTGGGTTTTCACCGAGGAAGGAGTTCTACTCGCCAAATCTGTAGGAGGGTTTTGTCATCATCTAGGGATCAATGCTCACATTATCTGCATGTGAAGGCTAAAACTAAGAGTCATCATAGGTGCCAACATTCAGTTTCACCATCACATGATCTGCCCTAACAACGTCATAACAGTTGTTTGGCTTCACTGCACAGACATTATGATGCTCTGAGGGCCGGGTGGCGGAGCCTGCTGGGCTTGTGGGGCAGATTCTTTGCCTTCCAAATTGGTGTGTAAAGCTTGCTTTAAAGAAGCTCCCCTTGGCGGATCAGCAGAAATTGAGGATATGAGATCCTATATCAAAGAAGCAATGACGGATAGCATGGAGAGCCTATTGTCATCTATGGAAGCTAGGAGACCTCAGTCTGAGCCAACATTCCATAGTGAGGTGTCTCCAGGTCCCAGTGGTTTGGATGAGAATCCAGAACCAGACCTGGATTCTGTGGAGGAAGAAACTTTTCTTTTGATTTTGCCATCATCCCTTCCTTTGTGTCAGCAGTGAAGCAAACAGTTGAGTGACAGGAGGGTCCTATGCCCGGTTACCACAGAAATACAAAAAGTACTATCCAAACTTAAAGAAACAGCTCCTTACTTTTCCTTTGATGCCCGAGATAAGAGATCTCATGAATTCTTTTCGTATAGAGTGTCTGGGTACCATAACCTCGGTTATACAAAAGGCAGATTAAATGGTTTCAGTGGACCTTGAAAATGCCTACTTCTATGTGCCCATAGCCAAGAAGCATCAGAAGTATCGGAGATTATACTTCAGAAATCACTATTTTCAGTTTTGGTCCTTACCATTCATCCTGAGTTCAGATCCTAGGACCTTTTAAAAAGTGTTGCTTGTGGTGTTAGCATATCTCCGCAGGCAAAATGTCCCAATATACCACTATCTTGACGATAGACCCTTCCTAGTACCAGTGCTAGTTAAGTCCTGTGCTGACATTACCCAAAGCCAGGAAAATAGAAAACTGTTATCAGGACTTACTGTAATTTTCCATTCCTAGCTCTGCCTCATGTCAGCACATACACTATATTACCAAAAGTATTGGGGCGCCTGCCTTTATATGCACATGGACTTTAATGGCATTCCTGTCTTAGTCCGTAGGGTTCAATATTGAGTTAGCCCATCCTTTGCAGCTATAACAGCTTCAACTCTTCTGGGAAGGCTTTCCACAAGGTTTAGCAGTGTGTCCATGGGAATGTTTGACCATTCTTCCAGAAGTGCATTCGTGAGGTCAAGCACTGATGTGCATGAGAAGGCCTGGCTCGCAGTCTCCGCTCCATTCTAATTCATCCCAAAACGTATTCTGTCGCGTTGAGGTCAGGACTCTGTTTAGGCCAGTCAAGTTCCTCCACTCCAAACTCGCTCATCCATGTCTTTATGGACCTTGCTTTGTGCACTGGTCCAAATCATTTGGTGGAGGGGGGATTATGGTGTGGGGCTGTTTTTTAGGTGTTGGGCTTGGCCTCTTAGTTACAGTGAAGGGAACACTTAAGGTGTTAGCATACCAAGACATTTTGGACAATTTCATGCTCCCAATTTTGTGGGAACAGTTTGGGATAGCTCCTTCCTATTCCAACATGGCAGCATACCAGTGCAAAAAACAAGGTCCATAAAGACATAGATGAGCGAGTTTGGGGTGGAGGAACTTGACTGGCCTGCAGAGTGCCTGACCTCACATGTGGGCTTCTGGAAAAATGGTCAAACATCCCCATAGACACACGCCTAAACCTTGTAGAAAGCCTTCCCAAAAGAGTTGAAACTTTTATAGCTGCTAAGGGTGGGCCAACTGAATATTGAACCTGAGGTACTAAGACTGGGATACCTTAAAGTTCATGTGCGTGTAAAGGCAGGTGTCCCAATACTTTTGGTAATACAGTGTATCTCTCTCTATCCTGTCGCAAGTCTTTCTGCTACCTCTTTTTATTTTATCTAATAAGGGTTGTCATAATGCATAATGTGGTTGGGGAGTGGAGTCAACCCTTAGGCTGGCCATATACAGTTTGAATCTAGGTCGGTTCAGCAGAAACTGGCCAAGATTCGAACCATGTGAGGGCAGGCTAAATGTACCAAGTTGACCGAATGATCAATTTGGGTACAACTTGTGATTATCGCTAGCGGCTCTAGGTCGGTTCAGCAGAAACTGGCCAAGACTCAAACCATGTGAGGGCAGGCTAAATGTACCAAGTTGACCGAATGATCAATTTGGGTACAACTTGTGATTATCGCTAGTGGCTTCTGCAGTTATCACTGCTATCACTGCCTTCTCTTGGCGGGGACTGCTTCCCCCACCCTCCCCGCCAGGAGCAGACAATTGCTTGGCTGGAGGGATTCCCCTGTCGGCACTGTCTGTGTTTATTGGGGAATCGTGCAAATTTCTTTCCACCAACCTGTGGTTGCAAGAAAGAAATTTGCACTGCCTATGGCCTGCCTTACTGTGCTGTCATGAGGCACAGCCAAGAAAGGAAAATAACGCCAACTATTGATAACAATTTTCCATTCTACAATCTTCTTTTGATTTACCAGCAAACAAAGTAATATGAAAATGCAGACTTACTTGGGCATTTAAAAACATCAATGCTTCCAACGTCTTTGGGAATTTCTATGGCAATTTTGGACCTTTAATATGAATAACGCAAAAACAAGAAAAATATTTACAATTTCAATGGTGCGGATATGCTTTCATTGTATGTTTATATGATGCCCCCACACACCCAAAAAAGGTTTATCTAAACCTATAAACTAAAATGTATTATATTGCAGCTTACTAATTCTTAGATGTGGTGGCTGCATTGCTTTTCTTTTAACACAATTACTGCTCTAGGGTTAAAATGCTTACTAACTGTACTGTATCCATGGAGGAGTAGTGTTGTCACCCTAGGCTCCTCTCCTGATCTTGAATACAAGTATTTACTTATCTCCATAAAAAAGGGGAGGGGTTTTGTAGTTAAGGTCCCATTCACACAGGTGCGATCCGACTTGGCGCGAATTTGCTAGGCAATTGCAGCGCGACTTCAGTGCGACTTACAAATACGACTTATGCCAGGCGACTTTGCCTGTGGCCAATCAGAGAAGGGAGGGATGGGCTTTCCCCAAACATAAATTCTATTCTTTTCACTGTAAAGTCGCTCGGGGTAAGTGTGTCCCCGTTGAACGCGAGGCTGAACTCAGAAGAGTTCAGCGGGGTTCAACGAACTGTAGATTTTAGGGTAACTTTACTTACCCTCGGCAGAATTACTTGTGATGATTCAGCGAGGCTGAAGTCTTTTTTCAAGGACGCGCTGAGTTCCGTTTAAGATAGGCTGAACTCGGGTATCTTTACTTACCTTCAGCGGAGGTTCAGCCTAGGGGTACAATTACGTTCGCTGAAATGTCACTTTTCTTATCTTAAATACAA
>BLSH010135667.1:108455-119087 GCA_018402905.1 Glandirana rugosa
TTTTTTGCAGGACACACGTACTCCGGATTCCCTATGTGGATTCCAGATTTATATTTGTCCCTATCTGTTTTTAAGACTAACGTTTATCTCTTGGCCCTCTTCATTATACCACCCCACCGTTGTCCCCTCCCGACCCGGTCCCACCGTTAACGGGGGGTCCGGTGGGATTGAATGTGAGTTTTACCGGCTGCCGGCGACGGGTGAGTGTGAAAAAAGAAGAATACCTCCTTCCTTCGTCCCCGGTCCCCGCGTCGGTGGTTGATTGACGTCGTTTGTCCCCCCCGTGGGTCCCGGCCGACACGAGACAAATATGATACAATGTGGTAACATCATTTAATGTTAATAGCAACAAAGGAGGTTTAACAAAAATAATGCATCAATGCAGCTCATCAGTGCCCATCAGCTTAGCCTCATCAGTGCCCATCAATGCAGCCTCACCAGTGCCCATCAATGCAGCCTCACCAGTGCCTATCAAATGCAACCTGATCAGTACCCATCATGTAGGCTCGCCAGTGCCTATCAGCACAGCCGGCCCTGGGTGCCCCCCCTGTTTGCTGCAGTTAGTTGGTGGCTGCGCCCCTGGCCCCTGCTTCCTTCCTCCATAAGAAGAAAAAAGTGTGAGTGGGCAGCGGCCGTCGGCCATTTTGAGTGTAAGTTAGGGTGGCCTGGGGGGCAATTGCCACCCTGGCCCAGCCCTCCCCTGTTGCCACCCCACCATATTACTTCTCCCGGTTCTCTATTTGCAATCAGAATTTTTGTCTATCCCTGTTTATATTTAGACCTTAGGTGTATCCCTTAGGCCTCATGCACACAGGACGTTTTTTGACTGTTTTTAGCAGCTGTTTTCAGCTGCAGACGTTTTTTTTCTACAGTCAATAAACCCTCCATCATGTTCTCCTATGTATTCATGCACACACAGGCTGTTATCAGCTGTTTTTAGCAGTCACGTTTTTGAGCTGTAAAAAAACCCCAAGACCAGAGGTTTTTTTGGACAGTTTCCAGCTGTAAAAACATTCAAACACTTAAAAATGTCCAAAAACGCCCTAAAATGCTTAAAACGTCAATCCCCAAAGTTTTTGGACGTTTTAGACCAATTGGAAAAAAAAAACAAAAACGCTGGCCCTTTAAAATTGTGAAAAACGTGAAAAAAACGGCGGTAATATAACGCTGGTAAAAGCTGAAAACATCCCTGTTTTTTTAAAGTCCTGTGTGCATGAAGCCTTAGGTGTATTTATAAATAAAACCAAACCTTTTTTAAGATCCAGCTGTCCTTCATTAAAATCAAGGCACCTAGATAAGATAGGATAAAATAAGATAAGATATAATGTCTCTGCAAGCACAAATTCACAATTAAATTAAAGCTCATTCTACACAAATACAAATCTGAACATCATCTCTACATCCTTCCAGCCCAGTTCTGGTGTCCCTTTAAGTGGAACATACAAAGAAAAATTAGTAATTTCCAGCGCTAAAGGTCCTTCATGATGGCAAGCAACCGGGATACCAATGGATAAAAAAACAGATGAATGCTGCCCTTCTTGAAGGGGAAAATCCGAAAATAACTATAAAAACAAGAGAAAAAGGAAGGCGCACACACCTAGCGTAGCTCTGAGGAAGGGAGTGCGCCCTCAAAATGCGTCAGTTTTACCCTGCCTTGTGCTCTGATTTTATCATGTCTTGTCTTCATATGGCTCTGTGATGCCAATTTTGTGAGTATCCACTTTCAACTTTTTTATTTCCATTAAATTATTTATGGTAATGCACTAGGTGTGTGTGCCTTCCTTTTTGTCTTGTTTTTATAGTCCCTTTAAGTGGAATTTTAAACTAGGTACAGAACTGACTGCCCAGTCATGTGACCACTGTGATTGGCTGTCACAGTGGTCATATGCTAAGGAGTCCATGGTGCCGGCTTCTAATTATTAGTAGACAGCTCGGTCATTGTGATGGAAGTGTGCTCTCAGCACAGAAATCTCAACCATCCATTGACACATAAGTGTGGCATATGGCCTTTAAAGACCACCTTTTTTCTGTCCAATGTTTGCATTACATGGATAGAATTGGGGTGAACACCTCCCCAGTTCAGTTCGCACCAGAACTCCCGAACATAGCAAAAGTTTGGACCCAAACTCTGAACCCCATTGAAGTCTATGTGAGCCTAACTTGGAAAATCAAAAGTCCCCATTTTAAAGGTTTATATGCAACTTATTGGCCATAAAAATGGTATGTGGGCCCAGCTACTGCCCTGGTGGACATGTATCGATGCAAAAAAATTTTTAAAAGATTGCTTTTAAAGGAGTAGTGATTTTAATGATGCTTAAAGTGAAAAAAAAAAAAGGAAAAAATCCTTTTAACCACTTGCCGACCGCCAACCTCAGGTTGACGGTGACAAAGTGGTGCGATATCGCAAATCGCCTTCATCTGACGGCGGCTGTGAGATTGCGCACTGTGAGCGCGCGTGCGCCACCGGAGTGCAATCGCCAATTGCGATTTTTTTATCGCAAATATGAGGAAGAATATAAATTGGCCAAAAAAGGTGAAAAAAATGTTTTTTTGTATTTTTTTTTTTTGGATTTGTATTTTAGCAAAAAGTAAGAAATTTGGGTTTTTTTGCAAAATTGTCGCTCTTCTTTTGTTTATAGCGGCGATCAGAAATGACGCAGCGATGATCAAATGCCACCAAAAGAAAGCTCCGTTTGTGGGAAAAAAAGGACGCAAATTTTGTTTGGGTACAACGTCGCATGACCGCACAATTCTCAGTTAAAGCGACGCAGCGCTGAATCGCAAAAAGGGCTCTGGTCCTAAAGTGTGAAATCCTTCCGGGGCTGAAGTGGTTAATATAGTGCCTGGAGGTCTTCTTAGTCTGCCTGTAAAGTGGCACATCTGTACCATGTATAGAACCTACTGCAGCAAAACTGATATTTAGAAATTTTAAAAAAATACATTGAAATTTCTGGCAATACAATACCATTGCCGGCAATAAAAAAAATGAATAAAAATGGCGTGGGGGCCCCCAGTCTATACCGGACTCTTTGCGTCTTCCTGACCTCGCTCCTTAACAACAGCTATTCACTGTGCCCTGATTGGGCAAAGCTTTGCCCATGAAGGCTTAGAATGCACTGTGCAGTGCATTGTGGGGTGCTTGGCGGGTGAGCATCCTTCCGAGCACCCTGCAAATGTGTGTGTTCGCCGAACAGGCAAACAGGTGATGTTCAGGCCAAACTTTTGCCCGGCCTGAACCGTTCGTCCCAACTCTAATTTCTGGTAAGAGCAACACTGAAAATGTTCAGATAATAGATCTAAAGACTGTAAGCTTCAACATATTATATTTTTTGTTGTGTTTAGTTATCTTTTAAACACATGTAGCTGACTCTGTGCGCTCATCTCCTACTCACCCCCCATCCCCCCGCCAGGATCTGAGTGGGTCTGTATTTTTCTTCCCCTGCTCGGCCCCTCCCGCCACTGTGTTGGGGAATCTAGAGTGCAATCAGTGACTAGGGGAGACCCACATGAGCACTGGGACTCTGCATTGTGTGCCCTTGTGTGCCCCTCCTTTATCTCTTCCCCTCCAGCTAGGCTGCTCTTTTTAAATACTCCTGCGTTACCTCTGTGTAATGCACCTCTCCTGCTCACCACCTTTCCTCCTACAGTGCAGATTGGATCCAATGAGAGGCAGGAGAGAGACAATGAGAGCATTAGAAAGGACTCATTGTGCATCTGCCTTGGATGATGAGAACACTGCACCATGCTTGCTAATGGAGACTAACAGGCTGTGAACTTAAATTCCAACAAATCGCTGTGCCTGGAGGCGGAGAGTTCTCCCGGGCAAAATGTTCCTGATTCTGGGCAGTCCTAGAAAAAGAGCAACAGGTACAGACCGCCTGCCATAAAGTGTTAACCTGAACTACACATCCTAAATGCCTGCCACACACTGTTAGTCCAAATAGAGACTGCCCCTACTTATTGACGTATTTCCTATCATCCAACCTTACTCTTAAATGACCGTGCACCACCTAAAGTAGGGCCCCATCAAAAGTCGGCCAACGTTAATTGCTAGGCGCCAAGTACTTTCCACCACTTTAAAGGGTACCCCCATACTAGAAACACGTACATACCTCCACTGTTGGGGTTGTATACACAAGATGTTTAATTTAGTCTTGCTATAACATTTGAGTGCCTGCTAGTGGGAAATCGACCATTTCACCCTTTACAGTGCTCTTAAGTCTGTGTAATTACAAGTATATTGATTTTCTATTATATTTATATTTGATTTTTTGCCTTAATACATTTAAATAACCACTTCAGCTCTGGATTTTAGCCCCTTCATGACCAGGCCAATTTTTGCTATTTGGCACTGTACAGTTTTAACTGGTGATTGTGCAGTCATACAACGCTGTACCAAAACCAAATTTATATATTTTTTCACACAATTCTTTTGGTGGAATTTGATCACCACTGGGTTTTTTATTTTTTGCACTATAAACGAAAAAATACTGAAAATTTTGGGGAAAAAATTTTTTTTACTTTTTGCTATAAAGCGAATAAAAAAAAAATCTTAATACGTTTTGGCCAAAATTTATTCTGCTATATGTCTATGTATACACTGTCACTGTGCTAATGACACTGGCTGGGAAGAGGTTAACATCTAGGGCGATCAAGGGGTTAAATATGTGCTTAACTATGTGTAATGTGTGTACAGTGTGCTGCTTTTAATAACATCTCTAAGTTTCTCATCCTTGCTTTGCAGGGATGAGAAACACATAGATCGTTCCCTGTGTACAGAGCTCTGTGTTAAATGCCAGCACAGAGCTCTCGGCTGTAAATATTCGCAGCCGATTAGCAGGTCCCGGCCAATAAATAATTGCCTGGGACTTGCTGAAAGGTTCCCGTTGTGTAAAAATTTGCCTCTCTGTAAGAAAATCCTTTAATAAAGACCATTCACTACTGCTCTCTCCTTGCGCAGGGTGACTGGTCTTGTATCCGCCCACTATCATATTTTTCTGCAGACAGTCTGCACTGGGTTCCTCCCACAGTTCTGCTCCCTGCACTGGATATAGGGTTTTTCAGCCAGGGATCAATGGAACACTAGGGTTCTTTTATTTGTTGCTAGGGGTTCCTTGATAAGTTTCCACTGACACATTGATCTTTTTAGCTATCTGTAGGTGGGTAATTCTTCCCAATGACCACAGATGTAAGGAGTATTCTTCCCACTAACCAGCACTGTAATCTATCATGAGTTGTAGACATAGTCATTTTTAGCAGGGGTTCTCTGAGACTGGAAAGTTATTTTAAGGGTTCCTTTTTGTTGGAAAAGTTGAGAAAGGCTGGTATATACTTGACATGTGCAATTAGTTTTGTTCATAATTAGCTTTTTGACGAAAAATTCGCTAATTCGGAAATATTCAAATTAACGAAACCCCATTTAATGTATTTTTTCGAAATTCAAAAATTCGGAAATGTGAAAATCTGAAAATTCAGAACTCTGAAAATTCAAAAATTGGGAAATTCGAAAATCTGAAAATTCAGAAATTCGGAAATTCTAAAATTCAAAAAGTGAAACATTTCGAAAATTCAAAAATCCTAAAATAAGAAAGAAAATCCAAAAATTCCTAAGAACGAAAATCCGAAAATAATAACGATAATTCAAAAAACTGAAAATTTGACACTCCTAAATAATAACTAACTAATAATAACTATTACTAACTGTTAAATTATAGGTATTGAAATTTCCTTTCAAATTTGGCTGTTAGTGAACGTAACGAATACAAATTTATGCGAAGTTACAAATTATCTGAAATAATAATAATATAAATGAATGGAATCTAACAAATTAATAATAATAATAATAATAAGACTAGAAACTTTTTATTCTTATTAATTTGTTACATCCCATTTGTTTAGATGCAGCATTCATTATTTCGGATAATTCGTTACTTCAGATAAATTTGAATTCGTTATGTTCACTAACAGCCAAATTTGAAAGGAAATTTAATGAAATATAATTTAATAGTTATTATTAATTAGTTATTATTTTGGATTTTCAAATTTTTGGATTTTAAGATTTTCAAATTTTCATTCTTATTTTCAGATTTTTCAATTTTCATATTTTTGGATTTTAGAAATTTCAGATTTTCAAATTTTACAGAAGTTATGAATTTATTCAAAATAACGAATTTCGATTGTAACAAATGGCTTGAAAAATAAAAAAAAGAATGAAACGAAAACAAAAACAAATACATTTTTCAGCAGTGCACATGTCTAGTATATACCGTCCAGTGACAATATCACCACAGCGTTTACAAGGTAATAAATGGGCTTGCAAATACATTGAGGGGTTCGTTTACTAAAGGCAAATACACTGTGCAAAGAGCAGTTGCACTCCTCAAGAGCAGTTACTCCAGAACTTAAGAAAATAAGCAAAAGCTCTGCTGACTTCTATCATCCAATCAAGAGTCAGAAAAAATGCACTTTTTATTTTCCTTGCACATGATTGGGTACTTTTTGCAAAGTGAAGCTTTACCTCATTTGCTAAGCTCTGGAGTAGGGTTGCACCAATACCGATACTAGTATCGGTGCCGATACCGAGCATTTTCAGGAGTACTCATGCAAATTCTCCTGATGCCTGGTCTGATACCTGGACACTCAGGGGTGATCGGTGCGGCGGTGGGGAGAGTTACAATCACAGATCTCTCTGTGTGGCATTCTGGAAAGTTTCTGACAGCCGCTTCTCCTCCTCTCCCCGCTGCGGCTTTCAGTTGCTTTATTGAAAGCCACACAGTGAGATCGGTGCTTGTAACTTCACCCACCGCCGCACCGATCATCGCTGAATGTCCCATTGTGTCCTCCTCTCTGTGTTCTGCTCTGTGCTCCTCCGGCCAACCTGTCCTCCTCCTGCCCCCCATGTCCAACTCCGGTCTCCCCCTCCCATGTGTTCCTCCAGTCCCCCCCTCCCTCCAGTCCCCTCTGTGCTCCTCCGTTCCTCACCTCCGGTCCCCTCTGTGCTCCTCCGGTCCTCACCCTCCGGTCCCCTCTGTGCTCCTCCGGTCCTCACCCTCCGGTTCCCTCTGTGCTCCTCCAGCTCTCCCCTAGTGCTGGGATCGTTCAGGATGGAGAGTGGAGGAAGGAGCTGGTAAATATATCATTTACTGGCTCCTTCCTTTTCTGAATGGACAGAGTCAGTGACTCTGTCCATTCCTAACTGAGAATTGTAAAGTGTGTTTACGCTGTTTCAGTTAATGAATGGAGAGGAGCCGCTGACTCTGTCCATTCATCTTCAGTGCAGCTGAGGCTGCGGAGAAAGGGACTGGGGAATCTGTGTCCTCAGTCCCTTTCCATGCCTCAAAGGGGAGATGTCACCCCTGACATCTGATCAAAGTCCACCTAATATGGTTGATTAAAAGAAAAAAAAAAAAGGAAAAATTGTAAAAAAAAAAAAATAATAAAAAATAAAATGAAAAAACACTGACACTAACCGTACACCCCCCCCCCCCAAAAAAAATTAAAAACACACACAGTCCATGCCTCATCAGTGCCACCTATCAATGCCTATCAGTGCTGCATATTAGTGCCACTGTCATGACATTAAAAAGAATTACTGGTAATCGATATCGGCGAGTGCTTGAAAAAAAGTATTGGCACTTGTACTCAGTTTTAAAAAAGTGATGTCGGGAAAACCCTACTCTGGAGCAACTACACTTTGCAAAGTGTACAGTCTATTCACCTTTAGTATATCAACCCCTTAGTCCAGTCAATTTTTGGAGGGGTCTGCAAATGATTATTTTAATTCTAGTTTTTGGCCAGCATTAGGTCTACATCCAGCCATTTTTTTTTTTGATAAAGAGGAACCTTGAAACCTCTTGGGTTGGAAATGCTTTCTGCATCCTCTGTGTGGGGATTTTTTAGCATTTTCTTTTCTTTCTTACCCCTAGAAAAGGACAAGAAAAATCTCTTCAATGGGAGCACAAAAGCAATCAAAACGTTACAGAAAAAATATATATAAGTAGTCTGGTGCCACCAGTGACACACCTCCATCCCTATTAATCATACATATACAGATAAAACATTAGCCCTAGACTTTAACCACTTCCATACCACGCAAATTCCACCACTCCTCTCCTACATGTAAACATTTTTTTTTTGATAGAAAATTACTTAGGACCCCAAAACATTATATATATATATATATATATATATATATATATATATTTTTAGCCTAGGGAATAAAATGGCGGTAATTGCAACTTTTTATGTCACACGGTATTTGCGCGCCGATTTTTCAAAAGCGATTTGTTTGGAAAAAAAACCCACTTTCATGAATAAAATAAAAACAAAGCAGTAAAGTTAACCTAATTTTTTGTATAATGTGACAGATGATGTTACACTGAGTAAATAGATACCTCACATGTCATGCTTTAAAATTGCCAGTTTAGAGTTACAGAGGAGGTCTAGCACTATAATTATTGCTCTCACTCTAATGATTGCAGTGATACCTCACACATGTTTGAATGTCGTTTACATATGCGGATGTGACTCACATACGTGCTCGCTTCTGCGTGCGAGCTCGTGGGGACAGGGCGCTTTTTTTTTTTTTACACTTTCCCAGGCTGGAAAGCATCAGATCAAAAAAAGAAAAAATTAAATATCTGATGCTTTCTAGCCGGAAACCGGGCTTGGTTTACTTTTGCCAGCCCGGAGGTGACGTCATAATGTCACGCCCGGGCCTCCGAAAGCCATAGAGATGACTGGGGACGATCTGTCCCTCAGAAATCTCTGGGACTTCCTTCCAGTGCTGGCAGATTCCCTCCCTGCCACACTGATTGCACAGGTGAGTCGGGAGAAGCACCGGAGGGACGTCCCCTCCCGCCACCTGTAAGAACGAGCAAGCAGCTGGACAGCCGCTATGATTGTTCTTACGGCGACGGAAATCGACAGCTGAAAAAAAAAACCATATTTCAATGATGCCTGCAGCTGCACCCATCATTGGAATATAACCACTTCCAGTCCAGGACGTCATTTTGTCTATAGGCCAGGTGGGAAGTGGTTAAATGAGGTGTACACACATGGCCATCAGTGTTAATTTTGGCATCTTAGGACTAAAATGGAATTTAAGTTTTAGTCCTATTTTAGTCTTCTGCAAGTGTTTTAGTTTTAGCAGTAGTCTTTGACTAAAATGCCATTTCAGTTTTAGTCCCATGTTAGTCATCATATTTTAGTCGACCAAAGTTGAATAAAATCATTTTAGTCAACTAAAATCGAATGTTTAGTTAAATTGTAGGGCATTATTTAAGCATTTCTCTAGAATTTCCAAACTCATTATATACTCCTGGAGTAAAAAAAATCTAATATCATGTTATTATTTATGGTATTAAGGTTTGAACAAACTCTCAGATACAGATTTAGCAGCTCTGGACGATGGTCTGAGGAGGCCTGTAATACTGCACAGTGCTCTGGACGATGGTCTGAGGAGGCCTGTAATTCTGCATAGTGCTCTGGACGGTGGTCTGAGGATGCCTGTAATTCTGCATAGTGCTCTGGACGGTGGTCTGAGGAGGCCTGTAATTCAGCATATTGCTCTGGATGGTGGTCTGAGGAGTCCTGTAATGCTGCATAGTGCTCTGAACAGTGGTCTGAAGAGGCCTGTAATTCAGCATATTGCGCTGCATGGTGGTCTGAGGAGGCCTCTAATGCCGCATAGTGCTCTGGACGGTGGTCTGAGGAGGCCTGTAATGCTGCATAGTGCTTTGGATGGGGGTCTGAGGAGGCCTGTAATGCTGCATAGTGCTCTGGACGGTGATCTGAGGAGGCCTGTAATTCTGCATAGTGCTCTGGACGGTGGTCTGTGGAGGAGGAGGCCTATTATGCTGCATAGTGCTCTGGACAGTGGTCTGAGGAGGCCTGTAATTCTGCATAGTGCTCTGGACAGTGGTCTGAGGAGGCCTGTAATGCTGCAGAGTGCTCTGGATGGTGGTCTGAGGAGAAGAAGGCCTGTAATGCTGCATAGTGCTCTGGACGGTGATCTGAGGAGGAGAAGGCCTGTAATGCTGCATAGTGCTCTGGATGGTGGTCTGAGGAGGCCTGCAATTCTGCAGAATGCTCTAGACCAGGGATATGAAATTAGCGGACCTCCAGCTGTTGCAGAACTACAAATCCCATCATGCCTCTGCCTCTGGGTGTCGTGCTTGTGGCTGTCAGAGTCTTGCTATGCCTCATGGGATTTGTAGTTCTGTAACATCTGGAGGTCCACTAATTGCAGATCCCTGCTCTAGACGGTGGTCTGAGGGGGCTTGTAATGCTGCATAGTGCTGGATGGTGGTCGGAGGGATGGCCTGTAATCCACAAGAATTTCCTTACTCCACCGTTGAGATTAATGTCCGGAGGAGACTGGAGACCGTAGGTCCCGTGACACCTAATGTCCGGTAGGGAGGCTGGTGGTAGGTCGTGATACGTCGTAATGTTCGGGGGAGTCTGGTGGCAGATCTCGTCCCTAGACGTTAATCACCTGGAGGTCTACAATGTCTTGATGTTTAGGGTACTCCGTATCGTTCTGAGACTGTCGGTGTTCGTGCTGTGGGTCTCCGTCTCCGTACTACCCTAAACATCAAGACGTTGTCGACCTCCAGGCGATTAAAGTATAGG
>BLSH010135667.1:153717-164168 GCA_018402905.1 Glandirana rugosa
GATCTGCAACTCAAAGCAGCGGTATGTGAAATCTCTAATTTCTGCTATCTGTCCTCAGAGCAACAGCACAGACAGCAGTAGTAAAGTAATCTATCTCAGGATGCAGGATCAGGTCTTAAAATGTCTCAAATCTGTCCCTCACGCCGTCAGCTACCTTTCCCTACACTAACCCAAGGAGCATGTGACTGCAGCACTGTGACTCCAGCTTATAAAGAGGCTGGGTCACATGATGCACCGGCCAATCACAGCCATGCCATTAGTAGGCATGGCTGTGATGGCTTCTAAGGGCAAACCAGTGAAACGCTTGTTGATTGGCTGCCCTGCAGCTTCTCAACACGTGGAGTAAAATAGCAGAACCCCGGACCGAACCCGAACGATTTTTGAAATGTCCGGGTCCGGGTCCGTGCCACGGACACCCGAAAGTTCGGTACGGACCCGAACGTTACAGTCCGGGTTCGCTCAACACTAGTTAGAACCTCTGTGTGTCCTGGTGACCATAGATTTTTGAAGTGTCACCAGAATAAGAACAGAGGTGAAATATTCTAATGGGGACGCTTGTTCCAATGACCGATGTCTAAGATGGGATATATGCTCTTACTTTCTGTTGTGTCTACAAAGCGTAAAAAAAAAAAAAAATCCCCAATAGGACACAGATGGCAAAGAAAAAAAAATGATTGAGGTTTTTAAAGCGTAACTTAAGGCAACATTTTTTATTTTAGTTTTGGATAGAGTGGGGAAGGGATAGGCTCTCTGTAAAAAATGTTTATTGCTGTCTGTGTCCCCGTTGAGGAGATTCACCCTATAAGTGCTGGTGTTTATTTTAAAGCTTCCCATACATGGTTACGTTTTTTCATTCAGCCAGCTGGCTGACCGAAAAAACTGAACTGATTCCCCCATCCACACATTTGGAATCCTCCCTGCTGTGTCATTGTATTCTGACAACAGCGAGACTCCCCCTTTTCCTCGCAATCAGAATTAACAGTGCTGTTCAAACTCAAATTTTCCAACAGTTGAGTTCCATTCACTTTGGAGAGATTTCCTGTTGCGGAGGTGAAGAGAAATCTCCCCAGCAGGACATAGATAGCAAAAAAATAACTTGATAGGGGTTTTATCTAGTTTATTCAACCACTTCCCTACCACTGTATACAGAATGACGGCCGAGAAGTGGTTCAGTTATCCTGACTGGACATCATATGATGTCCAGCAGGAATACCCACGATCACGCGCCCGGGGGGTGCGGTGTGTCAGTCTGTCCGTAGGAAACTCTTTACCATGTGATCTGCCGTGACCAATCACGGCTGGTCACAGCATAAACAGGAAGAACCATGTATCGGCTTTTCCTCTACTCGCAACTACAGACACGAGTAGAGGAGAGCTGATCGGCGGCTCTCCTGACAGGGGGGCCTGCACTGATTGTTTATCAGTGCAGCCCCCCCTGGGATTGCCACCCAGGACCACCAGGGAGCCCGCCCAGGACCACCAGGGAATGCCCACCCAGGACCACCAGGGAGACCACCAGGGAAGCCCATCCTGACCACCAAGGAGCCCACCCTAGACCACCAGGTAAGGGGCACAGTGCCCAATAGGGATGGCACTCAATGTCCATCTTGGATGCCACCCAGGAAAACCAGGGAATGCCTCCTAGCCATCTAGCACTGCCGCTTATCAGTGCCCACCAGTGCCATCTATCAATGCCCACCAGTGCCACCTAGCAGTGCCCATCAGTGCCACCTGTCAGTGCCCAGTGCCACTTATCAGTGCCCATGGGTGCCGCCTATGAGTGCCCATCAGTGCCGCATATAAGTGCCCATCTGTGCTGCTTATCAGTGCCACCTATCAGTGCCCATCAGTGCTGCTTATCAGTGCTGCCTATCAGTGCTACATACAGTTGTGCCCATAAGTTTACATACCCTGGCAGAATTTATGATTTCTTGGCCATTTTTCAGAGAATATGAATGATAACAGAACACATAACACTTTTCTTTCACTCATGGTTAGTGTTTGGCTGAAGCCATTTATTATCACTCAACTGTGTTTACTCTTATAAAATCATAATGACAACAGAAACTACCCAAATGACCCTGATCAAAAGTTTATATACCCCAGTTGTTAATACCATGTATTGCCCCCTTTAATATCAATGACAGTTGGATGTCTTTTGTGATATTTGTGGTTGAGGCACTTTATCTTCTCAGATGGAAAAGCTGCCCATTCCTCTTGGCAAAAAGCCTCCAGTTCCAGGAAATTCTTGGGCTGTCTTGCAGGAACTGTACGTTTGAGATCTCCCCAGAGTGGCTCAATGATATTGAGGTCAGGAGACTGAGATGGCCACTCCAGAACCTTAACTTTGTTCTGCTGTAGCCAATGACAGGTCGGCTTAGTCTTGTGTTTTGGATCATTGTCATGTTGGAATGTCCAAGTATGTCCCATGCGCAGCTTCCTGGCTGATGGATGCAAATGTTCTCCCAGTATTTTTTGATAACATACTGCATTCATCTTGCCATCAATTTTGACCAAATTTGACCTTTGTAGCTCACACATCCCCAAAACATCAGCGATCCACCTCCATGTTTCACAAGCCTTGTTGACTCCTCTCTAAATGTAGCATTTATGGTTGTGGCCAAAAAACTCAATTTTGGTCTCATCACTCCAAATGACTTTGTGCCAGAAGGTTTGAGGCTTTTCTCTGTGCTGTTTGGCGTATTGTAAGCGGGATACTTTGTGGCATTTGCGTAGTAATGGCTTTCTTCTGGCGACTCGACCATGCACCCTGTCTTTCTTCAAGTGCCTCATTATTGTGCATCTTGAAACAGCATAATCACATGTTTTCAGAGAGTCCTGTATTTCACCTGAAGTTACTTGTGGGTTTTTCTTTGCATCCCAAACAATTTTCCTGGCAGTTGTGGCTGAAATTTTAGTTGGTCTACCTGACTGTGGTTTGGTTTCAACAGAACCCCTCATTTTCCACTTCTTGATTAGTTTGAACACTGCTGATTTGCATTTTCCATTCCTTGGATATCTTTTTATATCCCTTTCCTGTTTTATACAGTTCAACTACCTTTTCCCGCAGATCCATTGACAATTGTTTTGCATTCCCCATGATTCAGTATCCAGAAACGTCAGTGCAGCACTGGATGAAAGATGCAAGGGTCTGTCAGGAGTCCAGAAACTAATTGACCTTTTTACACACACACACTAATTACAGGTAAACAGATCACAGGTGAAGATGGTTACCTTTAATAGCCATTCAAACTCCTTTGTGTCAACTTGTGTGTGTGTGTTATCAGGTTAAAATCACCAGGGTATGTAAACTTTTGATCAGGGTCATTTGGGTAGTTTCTGTTGTCATTATGATGTAAAAAGAGTAAACACAGCTGATTGATAATAAATGGCCTCAGCCAAACACTAACAATGAGTGAAAGAAATGTTTTTGTGTTATCATTCATATTCTCAAAAAAATGGCCAATAAATCATAAATTTTGCAAGGGTATGTAAACCTATGAGCACAACTGTATATGTGCCCCATCATCAGTGCCCGTCAGTGCCGCCTCATCAGTGTCCATCAGTGATGGAGAAAATGTACTTATTTACAGAGATTTGTGACAGAAACAAAGAAACTTTTTTTTTCTAAATGTTCGGTCTTCTTTTACTTGTAGCGCAAAAAATAAAAACCCCAGAGGTGATCAAATACCACCAAAAGAAAGCTCCATTTGTGGGATAAAAATAAAAAAAATTTTGTTTGATTACGTCGCATGACCGCGCAATTGACATTCAAAATGCGACAGCTCTGAAAATTAAAAATTGGTCTGGGCGGGAGGGGGGGTAAGTACCTGGTATTGAAGTGGTATTAAAATTTAACTTTTTATTTGAAGAGTAAAGTAAAGGAAGTAAAGTCTTCCTGTTTAATTGTACATACAGATAAGCTTATAATAAGGCTTACCTGTAGGTCCTGTGCCGTGACCTGCATATGCGGGCACTGCTGCAGGGCTTCGTTCTAAGGTAAGTATTATATTATAAGCTAGTATGCGATGCATACTAGCTTGTTATGCCATTGTCAGGTTTTTTTTTATTTGTTTTTTTTTTAGAACCTCTTTAAACTTTATTTAAAATTAAACTTAATTGAAAATTGTAAAAATGGCTTTTTGTGCACTTTATCTTTTTCCTACTTAAAAACATAGTTTTTAGATATACTTTATACACTAAATTAAATAAATATATTATGATCTACTTTAATGTTTTTTTTAATCTTCTTTTCACCTGTACCACTTTTGTAGCAAAATTCCCAAATGTCTACGTTCCTCTGAAAAACATGTTTATCTGCACACAACCAGATGAGCAAACTAAATGCAGTTCTCTTTGCCAGTGGGAAAGAGCACCTGCTTTCGGGTGATGCAATCATCATCTGTATATGACTAATGTAAAAATGTCATAAATATATATATATATATATATATATATGTATATATATGATATTTAACTTTAAGACTATTCATGGACAGCTAGAAAAAGCTTCTGCATTTCTATTTGTGGAGTGAAACTCTAAAACAGTTTCAATGTGGAGCTCAGGAAATGTCTTAGTATAAACCAGTTTAAAAAGAGGTCTAAAGAGATGATTTTTACAAGGCACTAGAATGAAGGAATTTAAACTATTAATGTGTGTTTATTGTTTGTTTATTAATATTGTTTGTGATTTTATTTTATTTTTATTTTTTTTACCTTTGGTTTGGTCTGAATGTGTATGTGCATGTATGAATGCAGCATTGGTAATTAGTATATTATATTTGAATTATCAATTATTGTACTACTTTATAGCGATGGGTCTCTGAATGATTAAACTGCTATATGGTCTTGGCTACCATGCTGCAGATCAGTTTCAGGGTCTTGGCAATCTTCTTATAGCCTAGGCCATCTTTATGTAGAGCAAAAAAAATTTTTTTCAGATCCTCAGAGAGTTCTTTGCCACGAGGTGCCATGTTGAACTTCCAGTGACCAGTATGAGAGAGTGAGAGTGATCACGCCAAATGTAACACACCTGCTCCCCATTCACACCTGAGACCTTGTAACACTATCGAGTAAAATGACACTGGGGAGGGAAAATGGCTAATTGAGCCCAATTTGGTCATTTTCCCTTAGGGGTGTACTCACTTTTGTTGCCAGCAGTTTAGACATTAATGGCTGAGTTATTTTGAGGGGACAGCAAACTTACACTATTATACAAGCTGTACACTCACTACTTTACATTGTAGCAAAGTGTTATTTCTTCAGTGTTGTCACATGAAAAGATAGAATAAAATATTTACAGAAATGTGAGGGGTGTACTCACTTTTGTGAGATACTGCGTATATCTATCTATCTATCTATATATATATATATATATACACATACACACACACATACACGCACACAGAATAAAAATATATTATAATACATGATTTAAAAATAAATAAATAAATAAATAATATATATATATATATATATATATATATATATATATACACACACACACACACACACACACAAAAGAAGAAAACAACTTACTTCCTTTGCCCGAAACATACATGCACACTCACATTTATTTCAAAATCTAATTCTTTAGATCATTGGAATGTAACAGTCCAAAGAAACAAGTTGTTCAGAGATTTCCCAAAATGCATGTCAAACATTTATCAGTGCCAGGCTCGGAACTCTTACCTTGTGCTGATAGATTTGGATGAAGTTCTCTGTCCGGAGGCAGAACCAATGCTAATGAAATGCTAATAACTTTGAAGCTTACTCATTAAAAACGTTAGGGAGGAGTTGCATAGCTCACAGTTTTAAACAATATCTTGCACTAACATAACTGTACAGGGCTCCCACGTATTTCAACTTCTTCTGCAGAGTTCTGAATATTTTTAGTGTTCAGTGCTCTGTGTTTTTCCCATGATAAGCGCTTGGAACTCTTTATCTTTTTTTTGCAAACTTGTTGCATGACCCTGGTAATACAGATGCCACTACACCTTAACCACTAACCCCTTTTTACTTACCAATCTAATAATAAATACTCAGGACACCCATTGGAGTAAAATTGGCTGAAACCGGCCATTTATTAACAAATAACCGTTAACACAATTTTAAGTACAAAATAGTAACTTCACAGATAGATCATAATTCTGGCTGCTGATCTTTGAAGGCACTGAAAATATCCCAAATTGATATGTATCTGCATAACCACACACAAGGTCCCCAGCCGCAACACACCGACTCAAGGACAATTCAAAACTCTCCACCTTCCAAGCAGATACCCATATGCCCAATGCACAGTTAAACCTCGGTTAACTGGCATCTTACCAAGGAGCCCATACCATAGATGGTTCCCCACTATGCCATATCACTATTAATTTAGAAGGCCTCCAAAGATTCCAACCACCACAGCACACAGGTGCTTACACCTGTGGGCGCCCCAAAAAACGCTGAGCTCATTGAATACCATCCTGCAGGCCCAGGAACCAGAAATCAATCCCAACAGCTTTGAGGTGGACACAGCCCCCCCTTAAATACTGCCTGGTGTCCACTTCGAGGTCCCAGTGGTGAACCACAAAGCCCCCGTTACAAACGACAAATCTCCCCACCTCCTTATTAACCTTAATGCAGACTTTGTTGACCTTTTCCACTGACCTGGCCCAACACCAGGCTGTATGGTCGACAATGGCAGACCACACAATAACGGTATACGGGAACTCTATCCATATGCGCAGGACGTCAAGCTCAAGGAATTTCAAATCAGACCCGCTTTTATGCCAAGGCAATGTGCCACAGCCGCTGGGGCAAGGATGTCCGTGTTGCTCTGCACCCGGTGCCAGTTCCCAAAATCGGTCCCACTGAAACCAAGATAAAGCATCAGCCACTTCATTAATTGCTCCTGG
Source organism: Glandirana rugosa (assembly GCA_018402905.1). Classification (NCBI taxonomy): domain Eukaryota; kingdom Metazoa; phylum Chordata; class Amphibia; order Anura; family Ranidae; genus Glandirana; species Glandirana rugosa. The sequence continues at coordinate 160,620 of BLSH010135667.1, forward strand.
AATATGCACAGCGTATATAAACACATTCAGTTGCAAACAACGCAACACCAGGTGCAGCAACAGGCGAACAACCGGCGCTGAGGATGCTGACACCTGGTTAATGACCTGCACTACCCCAATATTATCACAATGGAGCCAAATCTTCCGATCGCGGAACTGCTCACTCCACACTTCCACTGCAACCAGAACTGGAAATAATTCCAGCAGGACAATGTTTTGAAGAAAGCCCGCCTCACCCATGTGTCCGGCCAGCGGTCTGTACTCCATTTGCCCTCAAAGAACGCCCCATATCCCGAGGACCCGGCTGTGTCCGTAAAAAATTCCAAGTCAAAATTACTGAATGGCCCCGCCATCCACAGCAAACAGCCATTAAAGGATTCCAGGAAGGCATGCCATCCTCCCTGTGTTCCCGAGTCAGAGTAATAAAATGGGAAGGAGTAGAGATACCCACCGTAGCTGCCGACAAACAGCGGCAAAAGACCCTCCCCATTGGCAAGATCCTGCATGCAAAGTTCAACTTACCCAAAAGTGATTGAAGCTGACGAAGTTGAACCTTGCTCTGTCCTATCACCAAGCAGATCTCTGCCTGAAGAGAAGCCGATATTCCATAGCTAGGGAATCAGTGACTATGCCCAAAAAACTAATCTCAGTCACTGGGCCGATAGTCTTGTCCAGAGCCAACGGAATCCCAAATCGGTCAGCAATGTGTTGAAGGGTGGCCAGCAAGATACCGCATAACCTCAAAGGGGGAGGGCCCACGCACAAAAAATCGTCAAGGTAGTGAATCATAGAATTGATACCCGACACGTCCCGCACCACCCATTCTACAAAAGAACTAAAGGTCTCAAAAAAGGAGCACGAAACCGAACAGCATATAGGCAGACATCGATCTACACAAAAAGCACCCTGCCAATGACAGCCGAGAAGGTAAAAACACTGTGGATGGACCAGCAGCAGCCAAAAAGCCAACTCCACATCGGTCTTGGCCATTAGGGTGCCCCACCCATAATGCAGAACCCAAAAAACCACAGTATAGGAGACCGAACAGGCACCAGGGTTGATCGCGTCATTAACCGAACCACCTCTAGAGAACGAAAGGTAATGAATCAATCCAAATTGATGGGGTTCCTTCTTGGGAACCACCCCAACGGTGATGCCACCTAGTTCTCCAAGGGCAGTTAAGGGAAAGGGTCACACATGCGCCCCAGGGTCACTTCTTTGTGCAGCTTCTCGGAAACCACCGCAGAGCGAAACTTTTAGAAACAGGGTGTCAGAGATACCATATGCAGGTATCCAGCAGGGATGGTCAGATCAGTTGGCTGCACTTAAAGGAATCAGGACCAGATGTAAAGTGAAAATATGTATACATTTATTAGACAAATAACACACCAAACACCAGCAAACATAAATGAGCAAGTAAAAGATGAAAACACATCACAAACCCAAAATAAACACCTAACTATCTGACTAACTAAATATAAGTGAAGAAAACACACACATATACAATAAGCAAACAGGGATACCAGATAAGGGGAACAGGGAGCCAGGTACTGGGAGCAGAAGGAGAGCAAGGGAGCAGGAAGCAGGTTCAGGAATCAGGGCTCTGGGTCTGGATTACAGACCGGGGATCAGAGCAGGTCAGGTTCAGGCATGGACACGGTTTGCAGGGAAAATACTGAAGCATTGGGACAGGGAGCAAGGTGGGCTTATATAGACCCAGCAGACCCATCAGGTGCAGCTTAATGACCTGTATGCTCAATCTCCTGGGAGACACCCGCTGGTGGCCACTAGTGTTGAGCAAACCCAAACTGTAACGTTCGGGTCCGTACCGAACTTTGGGGTGTCCAGGACCCGGACCCGAACATTTAAAAAAATGTTCGGGTTTGGGTTCTGGTAGTTGAATCACACATGTTGAATAGCTGCAGGGCAGCCAATCAACAAGCCTTTCACTGGTTTGCCCTTAGAAGCCATCACAGCCATGCCTACTAATGGCATGGCTGTGAATGGCCAGTGCATCATGTGACCCAGCCTCTTTATAAGCTGGAGTCACTTGGTGCTGCAACCACATGCTCTCTGAGACTCTGACTAGTGTAGGGAGAGGAAGCTGCCAGCGCTGTGAGGGACGGATTGCAGACATTTTAACATCTCATCCTGCATCCTGAGATTACTACTACTGTTGCTCTGAGGGACAGATTGCAGACCTCAGCCTGCATTACACAACGATCTGATCGTGGACTAATTTGAGATTTCACATACTGCTGCTTTGAGTGACAGATTGCAGATCAAACCCTGCATTACAGAACAATCTGACTGCACTAGGTAGAGGCTTCTGTTTAGAGGGACAGATTATTGTTCTAAAATCATCTCCTAGTTCTATAGGGAGAGGTTCCAGCTGTTGCTTAGAGGGACAGATTATTGTTCAAAAATCATTGCCTACTCCTATAGGGCCAGGTTCCAGCTGTTGCTTAGAGGGACAGATTATTGTTCAAAAATCATTGCCTACTCCTATAGGGGCAGGTTCCAGCTGTTGCTTAGAGGGACAGATTATTGTTCAAAAATCATCTCCTAGTTCTATAGGGAGAGGTTCCAGCTGTTGCTTAGAGGGACAGATTATTGTTCAAAAATCATTGCCTACTCCTATAGGGCCAGGTTCCAGCTGTTGCTTAGAGGGACAGATTATTGTTCAAAAATCATTGCCTACTCCTATAGGGGCAGGTTCCAGCTGTTGCTTACAGATTATTGTTCAAAAATCATCTCCTAGTTCTATAGGGAGAGGTTCCAGCTGTTGCTTAGAGGTACAGATTATTGTTCAAAAATCATTGCCTACTCCTATAAGGCCAGGTTCCAGCTGTTGCTTAGAGGGACAGATTATTGTTCAAAAATCATCTCCTAGTTCTATAGGGAGAGGTTCCAGCTGTTGCTTAGAGGGACAGATTATTGTTCAAAAATCATCTCCTAGTTCTAAAGGGAGAGGTTCCAGCTGTTGGTGTGAGCGGTGCATTTCTTGCACCAAAATAAAAAGTGCGTCTACGTTGGTGTTTTCCAAAAAAAAAAAAGAAGGTATTAATTGATATTAATAAATACTTAAATAGGGCTACATAGTACTTTTTCAGGCACAATGAGGAGAGCAAATAAGGGACGTGGTCATGGTGCTGCTGGTGATGCTGGTGCTGCTGGTGCTGCTGGTGTTGGTGGTGTTGGTGAACCTCCTGTTGGAAGGAGAGGACGTGGTCAATGTGTGCCAGCTAAACGCACAAGAGAAACACCTTCCTCAGGTAGCCAACAGAACCTTTCACGGGTGTATGGTAGGCACGAATGCCGCTCAACGCTTGATGAGGCCAGAACAAGTACAGGCGATAGTAGATTGGGTGGCTGACAATGCCTCCAGTTCCTTCACATTGTCTCCCTCCCGGTCCCTTGATGAAAGCTCAGAGTTGGCATCTGTCTTTCACCTCAGCCCCTTGTAAATTAGCCAAGCAGTCTGAGCCCCAAGTCCTGCAAGAGACTCTTATGCTTTTTGATGACTCTCCTGGCGTGCTTTCCATGGGC
>BLSH010135667.1:171697-187214 GCA_018402905.1 Glandirana rugosa
GCGCACCCGATTCGAGGACCCCTGGTAGTGGGGACAGAGGCCCAAGAGTGCGGGATGGCACGAGGGCTGGAGGATCACCGATGATGTAGCGAAGCTCCAGGAGGCGTGCAGGTAGATGGATGGTCGTTCAGGCAGGGTCGGCAACGGGCAGGCAAGACGGTACAAGGGATCAGGCAAAAGAGTAGTCAGAGTCCAAGCAAGGTTCGATACACGGGCGGGCAGCAAAGGTACACAGGAGCAGACAATCGGATGGTCAAGGGTAGCCGGGGTCGGAGCAGGAGGCAGACAACAGGTCGGGACAAGCCGGGTCAAACAGGAGGCAGAACAACGCAGGAACAGGTATCAGAGGCTGGGGCTCACAGGTCGGGAACGCTGTAGAACGAGCAGCACTTGTCTCCAGGGCCTCCAGGTTTAAATAGGCCCGTTTGGCGCCGTTTCCGGCGCGCGCGCGCTCAGGCGCGCGTGAACGCGCACGGGAGCGCGCGCCACCGCGGAAAACGTCCAGAACAGCAGATTCTGTTCCTTTTTCCTAACACTGCGCAACGACAGCCGAGTTGCCCACATTGTAACGTGTGTCGATTACTGGGTGGCCACCCTGCCGGATCCCCGTTACAAGGACAACGTGCCGTCCTTAATCCCCTCACTGGAGCGTGAGAGGAAGATGCGCGACTACAAGCGCACACTGGTAGAGGCGCTGCTGAGGGCATTCCCAAATGACACCGGGGGCTCAGTGGAAGCACAAGGTGAAGGCAGAGGAGGAGGAGGAAGAGGCCGCCAACGCAGCTGTGGCACCGCCAGCACCTCAGAAGGCAGGGTTAGCATGGCCGAAATGTGGCAAAGCTTTGTCAGCAGCCGCCATAACAAACAGCACCACCAGCCGATAGACAATGTCTTAGCAGGAGGCAGCATTTCAGCAACATGGTGGAAGAGTATGTGTGCACACGCCTACACATACTGACTGATGGGTCTGCCCCATTCAACTTCTGCGTCTCCAAATTGGCCACATGGCCTGAGCTTGCCGTTTATGCCTTGGAGGTGCTGGCCTGACCTGCAGCCAGTGTATTGTCTGAACGTGTGTTTAGCATGACAGGGGGGGTTATCACAGACAAGCGCAGCCGCCTGTCCACAGCCAACGTGGACAAGCTAACGTTTATTAAAATGAACCAGGCATGGATCCCACAAGACTTGTCTGTACCTTGTGCAGAATAGACATTTAGACTGGACTCACACAGCCATTCGTATACTTGTTTTTTTGAATATGCCTCAATATTTTGGGGGCTACCCTAATTATAAACAAAAAAAAAACAGTGTTGGCTACCTCCTCCTACTCCTCCACCACCGCCACTTCCACCTACACTGCCACGGTCACGGCCTAGTCAACCTCTAGGCTCCTACTCCACATCCACCCCCCCTTCCCATTTTTTTTATTTGATTTTAATATATTTTCCCTATCCCCATTTTTTGTAGGGCACTTGCCCTACTCTTACCCCCATTTTACTTCCCTTTGCAGCCCTCTAGCACTTGCCAGGACTTTGTTACAGCCATTTTTGTGCCTAAAAGTTTGGGTCCCCATTAACTTCAATGGGGTTCGGGGTCCTGGATAAAGTTCGGTCGAGTTCGGTACCGAACCCAGACTTTTTCCCGAAGTCCGGCCGAACCCACCGAACCCGAACATCGGGGGGGTTCGATCAACTCTAGTGGCCACCAGAACGACACCATTTGGTTTTCCAAACACTGCCACCAGCAGGTGACCCAAGCAATGACACAGGTCCTGACAGTTCCCCCTCCTTGAGGAGCGGCCTCCGGACGCTCCATTCTGCTGTTAACTGGATAGTCCTTGGGGGTGCAGGAAAAGTCCAGCAAAGTTTCCCCTCCATGTCTGTGGACTCTATTACACTTCTCCAACCAGAGTCCTTTAACCTGCTGGGCGGCCTTTCACCCAAGTCAGGTACTGGAACAAACCCACCACCACCAGGGTCTGGGAGGTCTGAGTCCGGTACCAACAGCTAGCCAGACATCGGGCCTGAAACCAGCGGGGGCAGGCAACACAGGGACATCAAAATCAGTCTGGGCATCAAGCTGGGGGAAAACAGTGGCAAGCTGAGCATTAGGTAGCCAAACATCCACAGGCACTGGATCAGCAGGCACTGGGTCATCAGGCACTGAATCGGTGGGCACCGGGTCATCAGGTACTGGGTCATCACACTGGGTAGTAGGCATTGGGTCATCAGGCACTGGATCAGTGGGCACAGAGTCATCAGGCACTGCATCAGCGGGCACAATTTTATCAGGCACCGAGTCATCAGGCACTGGATCAGCGGGCACTGGGTCATCACAGTGGGTAGTAGGCATCGGGTCATCAGGCATGGGACCAGCGGGCACCGGGTTGTCACACTGGGTAGTGGGCACCGGGACGGCGGGCACAGAGTCATCAGGCACTGGATCGGCGGGCACAGAGTCATCAGGCACTGGATCTGTGGGCACGGAGTCATCAGGCACTGGGTCATCAGGCACTGGATCAGCGGACACAGAGTCATCACAATGGGTAGTAGGCATCGGGTCATCAGGCACTGGATTAGCGGACACCAGGTCGTCACACTGGGCAGCAGGCACTGGGTTGTCACACTGGGCAGCAGGCACTGGATCAGCAGGCCAGACAGCGGGCACAGGGTCAGCGGGTACAGGATCAGCGAGCACAGGATCAGCAGACACGGGATCAGCAGGCTGGACAGTGGGCACAGGATCAATGGCACAGGATCAGCAGGCTGGACAGCGGGCACAGGATCAGCAGGCCGGACAGTGGGCACAGGATCAGCAGGCCAGACAGTGGGCACAGGATCAGCAGGCCAGACAGTGGGCACAGGATCAGCAGGCCAGACAGTGGGCACAGGATCAGCAGGCCAGACAGTGGGCACAGGATCAGCAGGCCAGACAGCGGGCACAGGATCAGCAGGCCAGACAGCGGGCACAGGATCAGCAGGCCGGACAGCGGGCACAGGATCAGCAGGCTGGACAGCGGGCACAGGATCAGCAGGCTGGAGAGTGGGCACAGGATCAGCAGGCACAGGATCAGCAGGCTGGACAGCGGGCACAGGATCAGCAGGCTGGACAGGATCAGCAGGCACAGGATCAGCAGGCCAGACAGTGGGCACAGGATCAGCGGGCACTGGAACAGCAGGCTGGATGGAAGGCATGGCAGCAGGTACCGGAACAGGCTGGGTGGCAGGAATGGCAGTGGGCACTGGGAAAGCAGGCTGGGCATCGGGAATAGCCACAAAGAGGGCATCAGGAACAATTTAGTCAAATTGACTAGCCGGCAAAGAGTCCATAGGGCCAGACTGGGTGAAGGACAGAGAACTGGTACAGTCCGGTGAAATAGCTACAGTCACGTGGGAAGCAGAGGGTCCAATTTTCATGGGTTGAACCAAGGTGGCAGGTGTGGAGGCAGACTGGAACAAATCGGCTGGTGTGTAGGCAAACTGGAACAGATCAGTTGTTGTTGAAGCAGACTGAATCAGATTGGCAGGTGTGGAGGCAGAATTGGATAGTGGTAGGATTGTGCAGGTTGGGAAAAACTTCTGTTTTTTTGGGTTTAGTCACAGCAATTCTGTATGGGGATGCAGGGCTGTAAGCAGTGGGTGCAGCTGATGGAGGAGAAGAGCAGGAGGATGGTAAAAAAGAGGGAGCTGTTGTTGAGGATTTTTGTGGGGTATATTGGGCTGCAACTGTGGTTGCTATGGGCAATGGAGAGAAAGACATTTCAGCAGCCAGGTGTCTGGCCACAGGACTGGGTGGTTATAGGCTGACAGAGGCTGAGTGCATTATTTTTGCCCATGCTTGAACTAAAGGTTGCACAAAATCTAATTTGCATACTGCCTGTCTGACCAGAGATTGCACAGAATCAATACACTCCCCTAGCACCTGTTGGGAACATGCTGAGTAGTGTTCAAAGAAAAAGGCTGAGTCGTCTTCCAGTAACCAAACCAATGAAACCACCTGATTTAAACTGAAAGGTGGGGTGTAATCATCACCACCATTAGGGACAACAGACAAAGCCAACTCTGCACAAATTTGAATTAGTGGCTGAATCTCTTCAAACAAAAATCTGCCTTGATCAACAAAAGAGTGAGCCAGACGGATGCATTCCAACAATTGCTCCCTAGTCTGCTCTTTCAAAATCTGGCAACAATAATCCGTCTTCTGTTGCAAGCAGTGAGAAATACAAAATCTCCTCAGCATGCATCTTGCAGCAGTTAGCAAGTGCTCAGACCTGATTCCCAGGTGCAGCCGATCTGATTGTAGGGCTTCAGCATTATGTCAGAGATACCATATGCAGGTATTCAGCAGGGATGGTCAGATCAGTTGGCTGCACTTAAAGGAATCAGGACCAGATGTAAAGTGAAAATATGTATAAATGTATTAAACAAATAACACACTTCCAACACCAAACACCAGCAAACATAAATGAGCAAGTAAAAGATGAAAACACACCATAAACCCAAAATAAACACCTAACTATCTGACAAACTAAATATAAGTGAAGAAAACACACACACATATACAATAAGCAAACAGAGATACCAGATAAGGGAAACAGGGAGCCAGGTACTGGGAGCAGAAGGAGAGCAAGGGAGCAGGAAGCAGGTTCAGGAATCAGGTCTCTGGGTCTGGATTACAGATCGGGGTTCAGAGCCGGTCAGGTTCAGGCATGGACACGGCTTGCAGGGAAAATACTGAAGCATTGGGACAGGGAGCAAGGCGGGCTTATATAGACCCAGCAGACCCATCAGGTGCAGCTTAATGACCTGTATGCTCAATCTCCTGGGAGACACCCGCTGGTGGCCACCAGAACTACACCATTTGGTTTCCCAAACACTGCTACCAGCAGGTGACCCAAGCAAGGACACAGGTCCTGACACAGGGGGAATACTAGTCAGCAAACACGGAATCCGAAAGCCCTCAGTAAAACCCTACTCAAGGTGCCGGGCAGCCGCTTGATCCGGGTACCTATTTAGGAAGGGACGCATCCTTTGCACCCTCACCGGAGTTGTTCCTTTTTCCAAGAGACTTGCCGGGACGACCCTTCCCTTATTTGAAGCAGCGGGACAACGGGTGATCGCCTGCACACCCGGAGCACTTGTGTTTGAAACGGCAACCGTTCCCAAATCTGCACCCCCTTTATTGTACTGCCAACATAAACCCGCCGCTTAGAGGCCGGCTGTCCAGGGGTGGTCCGTGCAGATGTCATCAGCTTCATCCATAAGCTAATGTCCTTGTGATCCCACCTTATGGGGGGCGCACGACCTTCTGCTGACGAAACTGTTCATCATACCGAAGTCATGCCTGACCCCCATAAACCTGGTAAGCCTCCCCAATGGCATCCAGGTAACAAAAAAGCACTGAGCAGTTCTCAGGCTGCTTCTTGCCTATCACGCTAGCTAAAATGGCAAATGCCTGCATCCAATTTGCAGAAGTCGAGGTGAGGAATCAGGCGATGCAGCCGCTTTTCTTATTCTTTCTTCTTCGACTTCTCCAGTCTAACCCGGTTCAGATTGAACTTCTCTAGCGGCAAGAGGGAGAAAATATCTACATACTCCCCCCTCCATATCCTGTCCCTCACCTCCGCCTTGAGATGCACCCCCAACTCAAATCAAACATAGACCTCGCACTTGGCCACGTCAGCCAAATGAACGGTGTCAGCCTTACCTGACTCCAGCGACCAAACACTGCTGATGGGGACACCCATGTCCTTCTGAGCCCCCGACATCGCCACTTCCTCAGCAACCGGAACGTTCCTGCTCTGGATGCCACCCGGGGGGCTGCCCACCCCAAAACCTCCAAGGCTGGCTGCCAGCTGGAACTGGGGATGACGCCGCCGTATCCACCCCAAAGCACTGTACCAGCACCCACAAGCGCCCCCAGAAGGTCCTGCAACTCAGCTCCAGTGCCCGACGCAGTAGACGCCTGTTCCACTGCGTGGGATGTGGGGGGGGGGGGCACCACTGCGGAGCTGATTGTTACACGGTCATGTGGATATGCCAAAACATAATGATTGTACACCCAGGGGCATGGTCTGTTCTGTCGGTTTGCTGTACATCGCACATGCTCATACTGGCTCCTCTTATATTGCCTATGGCTGGTTGCATAGATATCTGTGGTTATAATACTGTCAGTGCATGTGCAATAGCATTCAGTTGCACTAGGGTTGCCACCTGTCTGAGATTACCCTGGACAGTCCGGGTTTTGAATCATGTGTCCGAGTTTCCGACCACCTGAAACCCATACACAATATTCAGAATGGACTGTGGCTCCCCAAGTAGCCAAGTACCACAACCGCCGAGTACATAGGTGTGCACATGGGCCCCATCCCCATACATGGACAGGAAAGGAAATAGGGCTTGATCTGCTCCTCCTCCTCCCGCTCCTACCCCTCTGTCTGACCACCCACACTCTAATCCCCGGCATTCTGTGCCTCAGGAAAGGGAAGTGTGGGCTGAAAGCTTGAAACTTAGCAACCGGCAGATACATTGTGGATAAAAAGTGGCAATGCCTGAGCCTCCATCTTCAAGGGAGTGAGCTCTCCATCCAATGTCTGTGACTGAAATCTCCCCCTCCCTCCTTCTCTCTCCTGCCGAGTAAGTACACTAAGGTAAGGGGGACTCAGATGTAAGGGGTGCCCCGTGGACTCTGATGTAAGTGGGATGTTTGGTGAGCAGAAACCCCCTTACATCAGAGTTCTTATTTACACCACAGCGTTCCCACTTGCCATGTTTGGGTTTGGCTTGAAGAAAAAGTGGCAACCCTAAGTTGCACACAGTTCTGACACTTTGCATGCACTCAGGTACTGGTGTACTGTGCATTAATGGTGACTATGCTAGTATAGCTCCCAACTTTCCCTGATTTTGAGGGACTGTCCCTGGTTTGGAACAAAGTCCTTCTGTCCCTCTTTCCTCCTCATTTGTCCCTAATTTTGCTCTGATATATATAGCTGTATATAAAATGGACTATTTATCTTTTAAAAAGTGTTTCCCAGTGCTAAATCTTTCATCCAAATTCTAAATTGCTGCATTTGTGCATTTCAAAAACCAGTAGAAAGGAATAGTAGTGGTAAAAAAAAAAACACTAGTGGGTTTAACTATTTTTTTTGGTGTAATTCTCCTTTAAGGGGGCGTGCCATGGGGTGTGTCCTATGCCTACATACTTTTGATAATAGGCGTCCTTCATTCCCATCTCAAACAGTTGGGAGGTATGCGCTAGGCCTAGGCTAACTTGGCTGAGGTAGTCTGAGGGGCTAATAGATTAGCTTTGTAGGGGCAGCCCTTTATGGTGCTCTTCTGCACTTATCAACAGTGGTGGTGCATTAGCATTAGTTTCCTGCTTCCAGTATCTCAGTCCCTGCTATCAGTGGGTAAATAGAACATAGAAACATAGAAAAGTGATGAAAGAAACAGGCAGAGTAGTCCATTGAGTCTGCCCTTTTTTTGTTTTGTTTTATTTTGTTTTCTGTGGAGTTCGCTTTTTTTTTTTTTTTTTTGTTAACTTTTCTCCTACGTTCACTGACAGACGCAGCTCTCCATTGACATGTGGGGTTATATGCAAATCCGATTAGGAGTTAACTAGGCAAAGAAAGAAAGAAAGCTGGCCCCTCCCAGGGGGCTGTCCTCTCTTCCCATATAATCCCCCTACTCTGCTCAGTACATCAGTTTTAATATGCCTAGTGCAAGGAGTTGACCTGGCTCCCTTATGGGACCTGTGGTTAGAATTTTTGCTACCGCTTTTTAATTTTTTCTCAAGCTAATGAAGACTACTATCAAGAAGCCGGCTGGGGCATAGAGGGTTCCTGAAAAAACCCTGTACTTTCCCCAGCACAGCCATCCGATGCGAGCCAGTCCCAGGATATTAGTGGGTCCCGCTGCATCGTGCCCATTCCGTGAGGGCGGCCAGTGGGTGATCCCCACTTGTGCCCAGTGTCCGGATTTGATCCGGTCCAGGGGTTTGTGGCCAGCAGCATCCCTCCCCAGCTAGGGAGAAAAGTCTGCGACCGGGTGGCTACCCGCTGCACCCGTCAGGAGTGGTGAGTGATCCCCCCTCTGCCCCCCTAGGGGCGCTGGGGGGGGCGCAGGGCGATTTTTGGCATTCTGCCTTCGTTAGCCGCTGGTAGAGGCGGGTCGCTGGGGCTCTCCTGGGTCCTTTTGTCCCTTCCTCTCCCCCCCCTGCTCCCCACCCCGCTTGCACTGTGTGCAGACCGCCTAGGCCGCCATGCCATTTTACGGCGGATCGCCGCCATTTTGCCATAGCCTTCGCCATTTTCCCTGGGATTTTCAATACCATGCTGTGGCGGCCATTTTGATGGGGCCTCGGTGTTCAGCAGCACCTTTGGCCTCCAGTGGATGTCGCTGCTGCTGCCGTTTTTCCTTTCACTTTGCTGGGACAGTGTTGCTGGCTGCTGACAGTGCAAGCTCTCTGGCGGTCCACAGGACGTTGCTTGGTGGCAAAAACAGCAAGTATAGCAGGCTTCCTGGGGGTGCTGGTGGCGGTGGGTGCAGTCCTCCTGGGTCTCCCTGGCATTCTGAGGGGCGGTGGTGTGTTTACTGTGTGGGGGTGCCGCTAGTGGTTGTTCTCACTGTGTGTGCTCAATCTGTGGGTGTGATGGCAGATGACCTTGCAGGGCCCTCTGAGGAGGATTAAGATGCAGCGCAACCTGCGTCGGGATCCCTGCTGTCCCTAGAACAGCTGTGGCGGTGTTTGGGGAATTCTTTCCCGGGGGGGCCGAGCAAGGCCCCGGGGACCCCTAAAAAGCGCCCCCCCTCCCCCTTGTTCTTCAGGGGACGACTCTGAACCGGAAGTAGCGCCGGGGGTCACGGGGACCCCCGTGGAGCTTTCTGAGGGTGAACTTTGTCCCTCAGATGGGGAGGAAGACCAGGGGGCTATGGCAGCGCGTGAAAAGGCACTGGTGTCTGCAATAATTTCTGGCATCCGTGTGTGGACCAAGATGGCGAGTCGCAGACGTCTACTAATGTCTGCAGGACTGCCAAGCCCCCTAGGTCACCGAGAGCTTACCCTTATGATACATTTTTTGATCATTCGATCCATCAGGAATGGCAGCGCCCGCAACATTCCTTCACCATGCCTAAGCGTTTCGCTATCCGGTATCCTTTTGAGGATAGTTTCATAAAAAAAGTGGGCGTCCCCTTCGGTGGACCCACCAGTGGTGCGACTGAACAAGGAGACGACTATTCCCCTGGAGGGGTCGCCGTCGTTTAAGGATCCTGCCGATAGGAGGACGGAGGCAGTGTCTAAGGCACTTTTCATTTTGGCTGGTTTGGCCTTGCGACCGGCCCTGGCATCTGCCATGGCGGCTCAATATCTATCTGAATGCACAGCGGAGCTGCAGAATGATCTGGACTGCGGCAGAACGCTTGAAGCGTCGAAGAAAGCAGAACATGTGTTTCATGGTATCAAATACCTGTGTGATGCAGCTCTAGACCTGCTCCCTGTGTTGTCCAAAATGTCTGTTTTTGCAGTCATTATCAGACGGGTCCTCTGGTTACGTTCGTGGTCGGGTGACTACGCTTCCAAAAGCATCCGTCTCTTTGGGCCTCAGTTGGACTAGATTTCATTAAAGATTTCACGGGCGGGAAGAGTACCTTTCTTCCGGAGCCCAGGCGGCGAGAATTTCGCCGCAAGCAGGGACCTGTCTCTTCGGGTCAGAAGAGGTTTTTTTGTGCCACTGGCGCAGCAGGCAAGGGCCTGCGAGCCGGCAGGCGGCTGCAGGGGCCGGTAAAAGGCCCTGGCAATGCAAAAATGAAAAGACGGAGGATAAGCCCTCCTCTGCATGATGGGTTGCCCCCACCCGACGATCGGGTGGGGGGGACGTCTTCTGGGGTTCGCAGACAGGTGGACTGCACGCATTTCCGACCGGTGGGTGCAGGAAGTGGTGTCCTCCGGGTACAGGATAGAGTTCAGCACTCTACCCCCAGACAGGTTCTTCCCATCGAACTTAAGACTCCCGCATCAACGCTGGGAGACCCTTTTTGCAGCGGTTCAGAACAAGGGGTGATAGTGCCGGTGCCTCAGTCAGAGAGGTTTCACGGTTTCTACTCAAACCTATTTGTGGTCCCCAAAAAAGGTGGGGGGGGGGTAAGGCCAGTGTTGGACCTGAAAGCGCTAAACTTTTATGTGAAAGCGCGAAAATTCTGGATGGAATCGGTCCGCTCGGTCGTGGCCGCCCTGCATCAGGGGGACTTCCTGGCGTCCCTGGACATCAGGGACGCGTATCTCCATGTTCCCATTTGTCTCCGACACCAGCGTTTTCTGCGCTTTGCGGTGGGAGATCTCCATTACCAATTTGTGGCTCTGCCCTTCGGTCTGGCCTCGGCTCCTCGGGTCTTCACCAAGTTGGTGGCCCCAGTGCTGGCCCTACTGAGGCATAGGGGCATCGCGGTGGTTGCTTACCTCGATTACTTGCTTCTGAGAGCGGAGTCTGCCTCTGCCCTGGAGGAAAGCGTGTCCATCACCATGGCCTCGTTAAAGGACTTTGGTTGGCTGATCAACCTGCAGAAGTCGTCATTGACCCCGTCCTGTTGCCTGGAATATCTGGGTCTGATTCTGGACACGGAGCAGGCGAAGGTGTTTTTACCCCCAGCCAAACTGCAGTCCCTGCAATCAGCAGTGCGAACCTTACTGTCTCGCCGGCAGTCATCATTACGGTTCTGTATGCGGGTGCTGGGGCTCATGGTGTCGGCCTTCGAGGCGGTATCTTACGCTCAGAGTCACACGCTACTACTTCAGCGAGCGATTCTGTCTCAGTGGGACAGATCCCCACTGTCTCTGGACCAGTTGGTCAACTTGGATCGTCAGACTAGGGCTTCCCTGGCCTGGTGGCTTCGGGCCCCAGCTTTGACGAGGGGAAAATAGTTTCTTCCCCTGACGTGGTCGATAATCACGACGGATGCCAGCCTGTCGAGCTATGGGTGCGTCCTGGGCTCTCTGTCAACCCAGAGTCATTGGTCAACGCAGGAGTCTCGCCTTCCGATCAATGGGCTGGAGCTAAGAGCGATCAGACTCTGTCTATCCCACTGGACGGCTAGGCTACAAGGGCTCCCGATTCGGGTTCAGTCGGACAATGCCACAGCGGTGGCGTATGTGAACCATCAGGGCAGAACGAGAAGTGCGGCAGCAGCTGCGGAAGCAGCTCTCATTCTGCGTTGGGCAGAACTGCACATTCCGGCTATCTCCGCCATCTACATTCCAGGCGTAGAAAATTGGCAGGCGGACTTCCTCAGTCGCCAGACGCTGGATCAGGGGGAATGGTCCCTCCATCCAGAAGTGTTCAGCCAGATTTGCCACAAGTGGGGCACGCCAGACGTGGACCTCATGGCGTCTCGGTTCAATCACAAAGTGAAGTCCTTTGTGTGCAGGACAAGAGACCCGTTGGCAGTGGCCACAGACGCACTTGTGGCACATTGGGGTCGGTATTGTCTTTTGTATGCCTACCCTCCCATCAAACTTCTCCCGCACCTACTGCGCAGGGTGTAAGCGGAGGGAATTCCGATGATCCTGGTGGCTCCGGACTGGCCTCGGCATCCGTGGTACGCTGATGTAGTAAGAATGGTGGCAGACGCCCCCTGGCGTCTCCCGCTGCGAGACGATCTGCTCTCTCAGGGACCCATATTGCACCCTGCTTTACACTCGCTGGCTTTGACGGCCTGGCTATTGAATCCCAAGTGCTGAGGGACAGGGGTGTCGACGACTCAGTGGTCCCTACCATGATGAAGACGCGCAAGCGTACTTCGCGCAAAATTTATCATCGCACCTGGTAGGCCTATATTGCCTGGTGTGAGGCGGGGGGTTGGAACCCTCGCTCCTATGTGGTGTCTAGGGTCCTGACTTTTTTACAACAGGACCTGAATAAAAAATTGGCCTTGAGTACTCTCAAGGGCCAGATATCAGCCTTGGCGATTCTTTTCCAACGCCCTTTGGCATCGCATTCCTTGATTCGTACATTTGTACAAGGTGTGCGCCATGTGGCTACTCAGGTACGGTCACCTATGGCACCGTGGGATTTGAATTTGGTGCTTTCGGTACTTCAAAAGCCACCATATGAGAAGATCAGGGATGTTCCCTTACAATTGTTGTCACAGAAAGTGGCTTTTTTGGTGGCCATTACATCCGCTAGGCGGGTGTCTGAGTTGGCAGCGTTGTCCTGCAGGTCTCCTTACTTGGTCCTGCACAGGGATAAGGCGGTTTTTACCGAAGGTGGTTTCTTCTTTTCATATTAACGAAGATATTGTTCTTCCTTCGTTGTGTCCGCACCCTTCACATCCTAAGGAGAGTTACATTCCTTGGATGTCGTACGGGCTTTGCGGGTGTATTTGGCGGCTACAGACTCTTTTCAGAGGTCTGGTGCGTTGTTTGTCCTGACGGATGGTCCGCGCAAAGGTTTGGCGGCCTCGTCAGCTACTGTCTCTCGTTGGATCAGACAGACCGTGACTCATGCGTATTCTGTTCGGGGCAAAGTGCCTCCTTTTCCAGTCACGGCTCATTCTACCAGGGCTGTTAGCACTTCCTGGGCTTTTCGACACCAGGCCTTGGTGTCACAGGTGTGCAAGGCGGCCACTTGGGCCTCAGTGCACACGTTTACTAAATTTTATAAAGCTGATGTGTCCGCATCTTTGGATGCTGCTTTTGGCCGTAAGGTTTTACAGGCGGCAGTGTAGGCGCGCCTGGCGCCTCTTCAGAGGTTCTGTTGGGTACAGTTGTTGTCGTTTGCCCACCCCTCTTAATGACACAGCTTTGGGGCATCCCCACATGTCAATGGAGAGCTGCGTCTGTTAGTGAACGTAGGAGAAAAAGGAATTTTATTAAAACTTACCGTAAAATCCTTTTCTCTGAGTTCAATGACAGACGCAGCACCCACCCCTCTGCATTTTTTTTGGTACGGCTTGTTACGAACTGATGTACTGAGCAGAGTAGGGGGATTATATGGGAAGAGAAGACAGCCCCTGGGAGGGGCCAGCTTGCTTTCTTTCTTTGCCTAGTTAACTCCTAATAGGATTTGCATATAACCCCACATGTCAATGGAGAGCTGCGTCTGTCAGTGAACTCAGAGAAAAGGATTTTACGGTAAATTTTAATAAAATCCCTTTTTTGTCTGTCATTTACTGTTAACTGTGTCACTATCTCTGCTGGAAGTTTATTCCAAGCATCAACTACCCTTTCAGTAAAATAATACTTTTCAAAATTAGTTTTGAACTTTTCTCCAGTTAGTTTAAGGCCCCCGTGTTCTTGATTTTGGTTTCATATTGAAAAAACTTCCTTCCTGAACCTTATTCACCCCCTTGATGTATTTAAAGGTTTCTATTAGAGATGGGTGGAACATCTCCCTATTTGATTAGCAGCAGATCTACCGCACAGGGGAAAAGTTCTAGCCCAAAAAGAAAACCCCATTAAAGTCTAAGGGAGCCAAATAGGAAAAATCAAAAGTCCCTATTTTGAAGGCTTATATGCAAATAATTGACCATAAAAGGGGTATGGGGGTCTGGGTACTGCCCTGGGGGACATGTTTCAATGCAACAAAAAATAAAAAAACAATTGTTTTTTTCAGGAGCAGTGATCTTACTGATGCTTAAAGTGCAACAATAAAAACTAAAAATTCCTTTAAATATAGTGCCTGGGGGTCCCCTTAGTCTGCCTGTAAAGTGGTGTAAAGTTTGACAGTTCTTATATAGATAAGGGGCGGGCCACCTGGCTAAGTCACCTGGTGGCACCACCCCTTCTGACATCACTGACCCAGCACTGACCCAGCATGCACCAGTCCATGAGTGTGAGGTCAGAAGGGGCGGTGCCACCAAGTGATAAAGCCAGGTGGCCCCGCCCCTTACCTATATAAGAACTGTCAAATGGCTTAGCCTGCAGCAATTCCTGGAAGGTCTTTAAGTCCTGGTGTACTAGGGCTTGCAGGCCTGTAAGGAGTGTTACATCGGTTCTGAAAATTTTTGCAAGAAGGAGCAGACAGGGGCCTAGCAATCAGTACCCTCAATTTACAGGTGGCTGCATTAGGCGTGTTTCTGGAAAGATCTATTTCAACAGAGCCACTGGTCATTCGATTTTTTAGGGCCCTCACTCGGTCCAGACCAGTGGTGACCAGAGGTTGCACGAAGTGGGACTTGTCGCCTGTTCTACAGGCTTTAACTAAGGAGCCTTTTGAGCACATGGATTCAGCTTCATTGAAACAAATCACTTTAAAACCTGTCTTTTTAGTTGCTATATCCACAGGTTGAAGAATAAGTGAGCTTCAGGCCCTGTCAATCAGGGAACCATTTTTTTCCATTTTTACAGGCAGAATTGTCCTGAGAACTGACCCTATGTTCCTACCAAAGGTCGTTTCAGTTCAAAATCGAGCTCAGGAGTAGTGTTGAGCGAACCCGGACTGTAACGTTCGGGTCCGTACCGAACTTTCGGGTGTCCGGGAACGTTCGGGTTTGGGTTCTGGGTTCTGGTAGTTGATCACGCATGTTGAATAGCTGAAGGGCAGCCAATCAACAAGCGTTTCACTGGTTTGCCCTTAGAAGCCATCGCAGCCATGCCTACTAATGGCATGGCTGTGATTGGCCAGTGCATCATGTGACCCAGCCTCTTTATAAGCTGGAGTCACAGTGCTGCATGTCACATGCTCTTGGGTTAGTGTAGGGAGAGGAAGCTGCCGGCGTTTTTGTGAGGGAGAGATGGCAGACATTTTAACATCTGATCCTGCATCCTGAGATTACTACTGCTGTTGCTCTGAGGGACAGATTGCAGAAATTTGAGATTTCACATACTGCTGCTTTGAGTGACAGATTGCAGATCAAACCCTGCATAACACAACGATCGCTACGATCGAACACAAGCTGTTGCTGTAAGTGACACATTATTGTTCAAAAATCATCTCCTAGTTCTAGAGGGAGAGTTTCCAGCTATTGCTTAGAGGGACAGATTATTGTTCAAAAACCATTGCCTACTTCTATAGGGCCAGCTGTTGCTGTAGGTGACACATTATTGTTCAAAAATCATCTCCTAGTTCTAAAGGGAGAGTTTCCAGCTGTTGCTTAGAGGGACAGATTATTGTTCAAAAATCATTGCCTACTCCTATAGGGCCAGGTTCCAGCTGTTGCTTAGAGGGGCAGATTATTGTTCAAAACCCATTGCCTACTCCTATAGGGCCAGGTTCCAGCTGTTGCTTAGAGGGGCAGATTATTGTTCAAAACCCATTGCCTACTCCTATAGGGCCAGGTTCCAGCTGTTGCTGTAAGTGACACATTATTGTTCAAAAATCATCTCCTAGTTCTAAAGGGAGAATTTCCAGCTGTTGCTTAGAGTGATCCTCTACTAAAAACTTGTTATTACACAGTGAATGTCGTTGTCGACCTTGGACCGGGATATCCTCATCCGTTACCAAAAACTTGTTATTAGACAGGGAGATTCGTTGTCGACCTTTGAGAGGGAAATCTTGATCCTCTACTAAAAACTTGTTATTACA
>BLSH010135667.1:210903-221313 GCA_018402905.1 Glandirana rugosa
TTCGAATGTGAATATGGATCGTGTGTGATCTCCCGCGATGTCCCCCTAAGGACATAACTCCCCATACATAACCCTTCCACCCACGAACATGACTCCTTAGACATAAACCCTTTCCTCCACGGAGATAACTCTTCATACATAACCCCTCCCTACGGACATGATTCCCGAGACATAACCCTTTCCCCCTACGGACATGATTCTCCATACATAAACCTTCTCCCCACGGACATGACTCCCCAGACTTAACCTCTTCCTACCACAGACATGACTTCCCAGAAATAACCCTTTACTACCACGGACATGTCTCCCCAGACATAACCCCTCCCAAATACAGATTCCTCAGTACAAGCACCCACCTTCCCAATACATACCCCTCAATACAGGAATCCCCCTGTAGCGCCCTCTAGTGTGTGCTAGGTATAAGTGTAAGCTTGTTAGAGTAGGGAAGTTTATTTTAGCTCAGGGCTAAGTGCAGGATTCAGTGAGTTATGCTGGATGACTCATCCTGACAGCTCTTCTGGTTCCTCCCCCTGTTTCTCGGACATCGGAGAATGTGCTAGACATAGTGGATGGATGTCCTTGGGATGGAAGTGACTGTATACTGCAATGTCCTGCTGAGCACAGTAAAGTGTGCACAGAAATGTCTGCTCTTGCCCATGGTGATTGGGGTAAGCAAGCGAGTGTCTGCAGGAAGGGGGCTCAACCACAGCTGATGTAAAGGACTGTCCTAACCCTGCTAAAACAGTGTGACTTGTG
Source organism: Glandirana rugosa (assembly GCA_018402905.1). Lineage (NCBI taxonomy): Eukaryota > Metazoa > Chordata > Amphibia > Anura > Ranidae > Glandirana > Glandirana rugosa. Next base: position 211,660 of record BLSH010135667.1, read on the forward strand.
TTACAGACTTTGCTGATGCTCATGGCACCCCCCACAGAGGAGACACAGTGTGCCCTGCTGGCAGCGATAGAGAGAGACTGAGGAGCAAGATGGTGGATGGTGCATGTGTGTAACCAGCACTGACCTGGTTGCCTAATGTTCAGAATCTGACACTGGTGGACACCTGTGTCAGGCTGGAGCATCAAGGGGGATGTGGAAGTGCTTTCCGAGGTGATGGATGTGAGAGGTTCATCTGAAGGTTCATCTGAAGGGACTGAAGAATCCATGCAAGTCCCAGTCTAAGGTGGAAATTCCACAACAGACCCTCCACCACCCAGACCATAGTATCTGAGTACAGGCAGAGGGTAGTGAGGTCACCCAAAGCCTACATTCTCCCTGCAAAAGGCAAGCCTTGGAAACTGCCAAGGTTTTCAATGTTCCAGTGGACTACCCTGGACTCTGGACTATACCTATGTTCCCCCAAACATCATGGACGTCATTGAGGACTCCAGGAAGAGTACGAGGATGACAAAGTGTGAGAGTACATGCTTGTCCCCAAACCCTAGTGGGGACCATATTGTGAACAAGCTTGGACCCTGTTTTAGGACATTCGGCAGGAATGGTGGCTGGGGAGAGATATATACAAAGACAGGGTGGTGGTTGTTAAAGCTGGACAGCCCACCAAGAGCCACTCTGTCACTGTCATTGAAGACAACTTGAGGAGATTGAAGTGAAGGGACTGATGTGCATTTTTCAGCTCACAGGTAACCCACATGGACAGCAATGAGAGGATTGCTGCCTTTGCTGTTCTTTTTTGGACTAGGTCGGCCTAACACCCTGACCTGTTTCCAGATGGGATGTCCTGTTCCTGTTGAAGAACTTTGGGTGAGGCCTAGTATTCTGCTACTACCTTGCTAACTTGAAGGGGCTCCTCCTACCAGATTCTTATAAACATAAAATGGTTGTTTGTTGTTTCTGCCAGCAGGCCTATAACCCCTTGCTGACAGAATGTATGGATAGATAGTACGTTAGTGATAGGAATGTGTTCTTTGTTCTGTTCTGCAGGTATCATTGTGGATGGCTGTCCCCTCTGCTTCATGATGGACTCTGAATTTTTATAGCTGGAAGGGCTTCCCTCCTGGGGGAGGTGCTGCAGATGAAGTACATGCCTTATATAGTGCCTGTTATGTTAGCTGCAGGGACCTGTAGCTAGGATAAATATATATATGCTGTATATATGTGATGTACATATGGTTCTTTGAAAAATACTGATCCTGATAATAATGATACTGCTATTTATTTGTACATAGCCCTTTCCAAGTTGTTTCCCTTTTCCCCTCCCTTCTTTTTATGGGATGCCCCATTTTTCTCCTGGGCTCAGGAGTGTGTTTTTTTCCCAGCTGATGGGAACACTGCTGCGGTTTAGGGAGGTGAGTGTAGCACCCTCTAGTGTGTGCTTGGTATTAGTGTAAGTTTGTTAGAGTAGGGAAATTTATTTTAGCTCAGGGCTAATCTGGGTCGGGGTTCAGTGAGTTAGGCTGGATGACTCATAATGACAGCTCTTCTGGTACCCCCCTCTGTTTTCTGGGACATTGGAGAATGTTCTAGACATAGTGGGTGGAGGTTAGGAGGGGCTGTTTGGAATATTTATGAGAACCTTGGCCAAAGAGATGTAGTGCAGTGGAGGCTGTCGGTGGTCCTTGAGGGTGCCCCCTAGTCTGGGGGGAGGGTGACCTCGGGCTGGGGCTTGGGTGCTGAAGGATCTTGCCATAACACACAGACGAAGCCCTTCCTGGAGGCACGGAAGCAAGGAGAGAGGACAGCAGGAGCAGGTCAGCACTACTGGGAGATCTCCTGAGAGTCAGCTGGGAGGGCTGGTGAGTATCAATCTGCAGGACTGTGGTGGAGAAGTTAGCCTGGAGGGCTAATGAAAGGGACAGCTGTAGCCAGGAGGGTTGGAAGTGCCTGAAGAGATGGCACTGGGACCAGTAGCCACAGGAGTAATGCAAGCTGGACACTGAAATTTTGCTACTCAACCAAGGGGCCTTGAGTTCTTGCCTATAATGGGCAATTGCGTTTAATCTGACTGTCAGATATTCACAGCGATCCAGCTAGCTGGGTTCTGCAAGCAAGTGAGTGCTGAAGGAATAAGTGGAGCTGTATATAGAAAATGAATATAGGAAGAGTTGTCTCTGAAGTTTGACATCTCTTAATCTCCCATCGCTATCCAAATTATTTTCCCTCAACAAATAACAAAAACAAAGTCATGGACTGTTCTCTGACTCTGGAGTGCTTGTGGTAATTCAGTGTGCATGGATGTGCAGGGTGGGGGATCCCAGTTATCTGCGGCCCTTAAGAGGGTGCACTACACCTCCTCCCCAATATATCCAGTACCCTTGACTACAAGACAGACACCCCCATCTAACTCATCCTACAATTACAGAATCCTCAGTACAGCTCTACCTTTTCACTTACTAAAGACAATACGCAGCTCAGTGAGAAGAGAAGCCCCACTCTGTCATATGAATGGAGGGGGCAGGAGACTTCCTCCCACTCTTAACTCCAATCTTACTGAAGCAACTACTGTGGGCTCCCCAGGGGTGCTGTGGCCACTTGACATTTATTTGTGGTGCACAGCACTGCCTCCTTCCCCCCGGTGAGCATGCACATGGTGCAGACTGCACCTCATGCACCACCATTAGTCCTGACTCTTGACTAGATAATAAATACATTACTGATTGCAGCCTGCCTGACCCTTGCTTGGATTACAGACTCTGTCACTGCCTGCTGACAGCCCTGACTATCTAGTCACTATAAGTACAAAATAGACAAAACCTGCGCTTGAACTCAATATACCGTATTAAATAGCTGCTAACACAATTTGCTGGCTGCAAACATACAGAATAAAACATAAAAGTGTAGCACTACTTAGTAAAATCACACCAAAATGAATACAAAGTCCATTATTTGTCCACATGCAATAATTGATAAGATAAATCAAGATGTGATCCGGTGGGGGGGTTACTTACTAAAACTGGAGAGAGCAAAATCTGGTGCAGCTCTGCATAGAAACCAATCATTTTCCAGGTAGTATTGTCAAAGCTTAATTGAATGAGCTGCAGTTAGAAGCTGATTGGCTACCATACACAGCTGCACCAGTGTTTGTAACTCTCCCCCAAAGAGAGATCCACCACCTCCTACTGAAGCACACACAGCCTCTTACCAGATGGAGTTGACCACCCAATTACAAGTGGTCAAAACATGCAATTATGTCCCAGGTATGACTCGCAGAGAATCCAATCCCTAAGCTAATAGACTCAGCTTAAAGCCCTTCCAGACTGGGATGGTCAAATGGTGTGGAGCAGTGATCTCAGAGACTCACATCAGCAAAGGTGTGAGTCTCTCAGATCACTGCTCTACACCATCTTCCCCTCCCCCAGTAGTTCTTAATACAACAGATGTGATGTAATGATGCAGTTGCCTTAGCCAGTGGTCTTTATTATTGGCCCAAATAGCACAACGGCCCAATCTCATATTGGTTTGAACCGCACAGACCTCTGGGACATGTAGTCCTTATGTCATATCAGCTTCCAGTCCACTGATATACTACAGGAAGCAGAACAATGGGACTGGAGTGGTTATGCAACTGATAAATTACAATTTTAAACAAAAAGGTATTTTTAGCCTATTTAGCTAAAACATGTAAAATAAATGAAGAGTGTGCATAGTGTTAAGATTATTACAAAAATAGGGGAGAAAAGGGGGAGAGGGATCCGCCAAAGTGGCCACTCCATGGACACTACGGTTATTATTAAAAAACTTTATTGAAAAATTAAGCATAATACCACAAATTGAACACTCTTGGATTCACCTCCACCAATCTATTTAAAGGACAATGTTGTCTAACAAGGGGGATCGCAACTTCTCATACACTTCATTCATACATACAGACACTCAGTTAATGGATGGATTGGTGACCAGTCACTGGTCTTCCTCCTGAGGTTAGCTAAACACAGACCTTATATCCTCCAGAAGTATATTTGTATGTTAGGTGTTAATTGACATGCTCAGTTCAATTCATAACCAAGGACTTAGCAACGTGAGTGGTGCGTCACCACACACATGACGTAGTTTGGGAATGCAGCTGACTGGCGGAAGTGCACGGAGGGGAGATTGGTGTGAGGGTCCCAATGAGACATGGGGCTGAGTGATGGAGTGGAGTGAGACTATCAGCACAGGAAGGAGAGTGGTCTCACTCTGATGGCATCAATGAACAGGAGGATGGCTGTGCAATGGAGGTGGTGAGAGAATTCTTTATCCCCCCTTTGCGACTTCACTGTAGCCAATCTTAGTTGCACAAGTGACCGCACATGTAGTTCCAACAGGAGATGAAAGTGGCTCTCTTCTTATATTCTCACCGCACTACTCAGCCCACCCCGGGTTAATAGGTGGATAAGGACTGGACGGCTCAGCAGGATCACAAGCTGCCCCACTTCACCACACCTGCTAGGATTTGGTTCCTTTTTCTTCCCCTGCTCTATTACTGCACTTTAGGACTGAAGGTCCTAGTTATGACCATTTTTAGGTCCTAGTTATGAATTGAACTGAGCATGCCAATTAACACCTAACGTACAGATATGGAGGATATAAGGCCTGTATTTAGTTAACCTCAGGAGGAAGACCAGTGATTGGTCACCAATCCATCCATTCAACTGAGTGTCTGTATGTATGAATGAGGTGTTTGAGCAGCTACGATCCCCCTTGTTAGACAACATTGTCTTATTAATAGATTGGTAGAGGTGAATCCAAGAATGTTCAATTTGTGGTATTGTGCTTAATTTTTCAATAAAGTTTTTTAATAATAACTATAGTGTCCGTGGAGTGGCCACTTTGAGGGATCCCTCTCCCCTTTTTCTCCCCTATTTTTGTAATGCTGTTGTTTTGTCACAGGACTGCACCTTATGCGTTGGTATTGCTGGGTGAGAGGTCAATAGTGCTATAGTATTGCACCAGGCTATACCCATAATCTGGAAGCCTAATATGTATGAATATTTTGTGGTTGATCCAGGTTATTTTTCCTCCGATTATAAGATAACATGAAGAGTATTTTTTATACTCTTATATATCTATTTCATCTGTTAATTTAGTTGCCTGAAATTCAGCTTTAAATTTCCTGGCCAATGTTGTGCAAAATTGTGTAAATTTGTGCATTTTTTAGATTGTGTAAAATTGTGTGCAATTCTGCCTAAAGCCACTTCAGAGTTCTGATGTTTTCCCTGCTGTCCAACAAATATATATATATATATATGTATTTATTCTTTGCACAATATTTATGCTTTTGTTGATGGAAATTTAAATGGTTTTTAATCAGATATATACTGACCTGGTCAAGAGAGATTTTTCAAGTGTGCTTAGAAAGGAGAGATCACTGTTGAAAGACTGAAGGTATATTAAAGATCTACAATCAAAAGATTCTAGTTTAGAGCAGTAAAACAATTCATTGTATTCTTCCTTTCGATATTCACATATTTCCTTCTTTGTATTCACTTGGAATCCACATTCTGACTTTGCTTGATGAGTCCAATTTGTAAAAGTCCCCATGAAGTAAATGAGGCCAAAGCCCTGGCTCCTCACTCTCCACAATGCTGAAACAGCTTCACTTGGATGGTAGAGGACCAACGAGAAGAAAACCTTTCCTTCCCAAAATAAAGTGAAATAGGCATGATAGGTTCCATTGTTAAAATCTTCAATTCTCCCAGAAGCCGCAGCTTTAAGATCTGGAGTAAAAATCCTAGCTCTTATGAAGTCTCCTCCATATGTTTTCCTATTACCCAAATGGTCAAACATCTCAATCTGGACAATTATTTTCTCTCCAACACAATACTTTTGTTTTGGGTTCAGTATGGTGGCTCTGCTCTTCTTAGCACTGGTTGTGTGGTCCTTGTGGGTGAACGTGATGGAAGGAATCAGGACAGAAATATTTTTGAAGATGCGAGAAGCTTGAATGTCATCCTCTAATGAGAAGCTGGCACTTGTTATAGTTTTTTCTTTGTGGTTTACAGTGAGACTGCTGGAATGTAGGACTACATCTGAACTCTGGAATAAATAAATATAGTTATAAATACAGATTTAAAGTGCTCAAGGGTTTAAGGAAATGATATGCTGCAATGAGGTAGGCGGGGGAACAATTGAAAACTTAAAGCCCAACTTCAGGTTCCCCCCCAGTAACACCCATAAAGTTTGCCCCACCCAAATTTATGAAATATATTTCTTTTATGCTTATCTTTTTCCAGTCTTTAGGCCGATCACATCATACAGATGGTTCTCTTCTAGACATGTGCACTTTGTTTTGTTCCGAATCAAAATTTGAATGAATTTTTCGTTATTTAGAAATTCGGATGAATCTGAATTTCCAAGTTTCAGTAGGAACAAATTTAAACAAATACGAAAAAAAGGAAACAATTTCGGTGACATCCTAATCAAATTCAAACAGTTTTCGAATTCTATTCAAATTGTTTTTGAATTTGAATAGTTTTCCATTTCGAGTCGAATTGGAATTTTCAAATGCAATAAAATAGAATAGAAAATAAAGAAATAGAATAAAAAAAGATACAATAAAACAGAAAAGAATAGAATATAATAGAAAATAAAGGAACAGAAAAGAATAGAGTAAAACAGAACAAAATGGAATAGAAAATAAAATAACAAAATAGAATAGAAAATAAAGGAATAGAATAGAAAAGAATAGAATAGAAAAGCATATAACCCTCTTCTGAAATTCAAAGTACAAATAGAATACATTTGAATTGGAATATAATTAAAAATAATAGATACAAGTAGAATAGAAAATAAAAAGCACAGATTAGTATAGAAAATAATAGAATAGGATAGAATAGAATAGAAAAAAACAATAAATACTACTAATACTGTAATAAAACATTTGTACGACTAGTGTCACAGTGTACCATTGCACAAAGCCTCTGTAATACTAGTGTCCCAGCAACATCCGATGTGAAAGCTGAAAAATGGCCCAGGCAGGAAAGAATTGTCCACTATTTGAGCACTGAAACAAAACATATATTTGCATTGTACAAGGGCTACCCGAGCTGACATAAATAACAATTCAATTTTTGAATTGTTACTAATTCTAATCAATTCAAATTTGAAAGCAAAATCTAAATAAATACATCATATTCCTGCTGATGAAAAAAAAAATTTCAATCATTCTTCATTTCTAAAAATGTTGTCTCTAGCTCAGGTAAACTACTAGAGCCCCATTCATATCCGTCACGGTGTACCTGTGCCCAAAAAAATCTGTAGTAGTAGTAGTGTGTGTCCAATCAACATTTTTCAGAGTTTACCAGTGCAACCAATCAGCTGTCACAGCAGGCTTTTCCACTTTTCAAAATCATCTGTACAACTAGTGTCCCATTAACATCTGTCCCAGTGTGTACCAGTGCATCCCAAAACATCTGTCACACAATGCACCAATGCACAAAACCTCTGTAATACTAGTGTTCCAGCAACATCCAATGTGAAAGCTGAATAATGGCCCGGACAGGACAGAATTGTCCAGTATTCAGGTGCCTAAATGAAACAAACATGTGCATTGCACAAGGGCTACCTGAGCTTACAGAAATAACAATCCAATTTTCAAATTATTACAGTAGCACCCCCATGGTGTATAGGTGCTTACGTGATAGATTTTTACTAGGGGAGGCAAATTTAGTCAGGCCTGACTGTTGTGCAGGCCTGAATGTTTTGATTTGGGAAGGGGAGTGGCCAAGGAAGAGCTGGACACTGCAGGAAGGAACACCCCTTGGTTACCCCTGCCCTTTGTTTCCAGAAGGTTCTGGAAAAGGGGATGGAAGAGGAGGTGGGACTTTCTGAGGTTTGTTAAGGAGCCCTGACCAATCCCCAACCTGGATTGGCAGGGGGCAGGCCTCCTTAAATACTGTAGTGTCGGGTGGAAGAGTGGAGATGTAGCAGAGGTTTCAGAGGCCTCATCTGGGAGCCCTCAGTCTGGGGGGGGTGACCTTGAGGCCTGGGAGCTCGGGTGCAGCACAAGGGAGCAGGAGAGCAACGGAGAGGCTACAGGAAAGACTCTTTAAAGGATCCACCGGTGTTGGTGAGTGACAGACCCTGGGAGCTGGAGAAGAGGACTAGAGCAGACTGGGACAATACAGTGGACAGTCTGTGGAGGTCAGAGGAGCCACTGGGCATCCTGCTAGCACATTTGTACTCAGCTACACTTTGAGGGTCCATGGCTCCTGCCTGTAATGGGCAGTTAGAAGGTCCTGCCTTCAGGAACGCAGGCCTCACCATGTGCTAGCTAGGGAGGAGGAGGATGTAATGGAGGTATGATAAATATCCCTTCAGGGCTCACCAAGCAGAAGTAAGCTTTGTGCAGGAGAGAAGTGAAGGAATGTAATGTTCAGCAAGTGTCAGTGCTGAAGAAAGGAGTGTATATACGGAGGTGTATATAGACAGTCCCGTTTCTTGATCTATTGGGCATCCCACAGTCACCCCTACCCCATCCAAGTTTATTCCCCTAATAAACAACAAGAAAAAAAAGTACCGGCCTGTTCCGTGACTCTGGATGAAAAGAAATGTGTGATTGAGGGCAGAGTGACAATTGGACCACATCAACCAGCCACCCCCAAGGGGGCCATTGGCTACATTACTAACTCAAATCAATTCAAATTTGAAAACAAAGTCGAAATGAGAACATCATATTCCTGCTAATGAAAAAAATGATGGTCATTCTTCCTTTCTAAAAATATTGTCTCTAGGTCAGGTGTGCTACTCATGCCCCATCAACATCTGTCACAGTGTTCCTGTGCCCATAAACATCTGTAGTAGTAGTAGTGTGTGTCCAATCAACATCTGTCAGAGTTTACCAGTGCAACCAATCAGCTGTCACAGCAGACATGTTTCAGTGTTCAAAAACATTTGTACAAATAGTGTCCCATTAACCTGTACAGGTCCGCGCTATAGACAAAAGACGTCTACAGCGCGGATCTGAAAATCCGGGTGGACGTCCATGGACGTCCGCCCCTTTACACGCCCCCTGCGCGCACTGGGCGGCGGCGCGTGCGCGCGCCGCTGCCGCACGCTGCGTGGGCGTGCCCGCGGGTCGGGCGGACTCGATGTCTGCTCCTGACCCGCGATCGCCTTACAGAGCTGTAGAACGGGGAACCACCGATGTAAACACGGCGGTTCCCCGTTCTGTGACAGGGGACAAACAGATCTACAGATGTCGAGACATTCCGCTAGCGCCCAGTCCTCGTCTGTAGCTCAGGCGGGCTGGGCGCCCGTGCGGGTGCGTCGCACGCCGTCGCCGCGCGCGTGCGCGGCGGCGGGTCACGCGCGTCCCCCGCACATTTCCCCGCCTGCAGGTACCTGCAGGTGGGCCTAAAAGTCTAGGCGCGACATCTGCAGAAAACAGATATCGCGCCTGGACATGTCCAATTACCCTGTGATAAACATGTTTACAAAAACTTGTGACTTTGTACAGACGACACTGTCGACTAACCAACGTGACCATTTGAGACTGTCTACAACTAACCTGTGTGTGATGATGATGATGTCTACAAATACCCGTGTCCTTGTGACACTGTCTACAACTACCCCGTACTCATCGTGTGGACTGGATCTCTGTTATAAAAATCTTTC
>BLSH010135667.1:222232-240473 GCA_018402905.1 Glandirana rugosa
AGAAAGTGGAGACGTTGGGGGAAGGGAGTGTCGAGAGTGTACATGTGTTGGACGGGAGAGGAGGTGTTGAGAGTTAAACGTGTTGGACGGAAGACGGGAGACGTCAAGAGTGGAGACGTGTAGGAGGGGAAATGGACAAGAGGAGAGACGTGGGGGGTCGAGAGGAAAGAAGAATTTAGGGGGGGGGGGGGTAGAAAGGAGAGAGGTGTTTAGGGGGGGTGTGAAAGGTCAAGAGGAGAGGAGGAGAACAGGTAAAGGGGAGGATGTGCAGAGGTGAGAACTGCAGAGGGCAGAAGGCAGGTTGTGCAAATTGAGAGTTGTGGAGGAGAGGGCAGGTTGTGTACATGTGAGAGCTGTGAGGGAAGGGGGTTGCAGAGGTGAAAGATCTGGGGTGGCAGAGGTGAAAGCTGTGAATTGGGCTGAGCTTTTAGATTGGGTGCCGAAATGAAATGTGGAAGGGGGGCATAAATAATGTGGATGATGATGCAGAGGTGAGTTGTGGACTGGGGGTGTAAGATGTGATTGGAGATGAGATGCTGACAGGGAGCAAGGGTGATTTGCAAATGGGGTGGTGCTGAGCTGATCTGTGGACAGGGGTGCAGAGTTGAGCTATGGACAGGTGGAGAAGAGGTGAGCTTTGGACAGGGGAAAGAAAGAAGAAAAAGGTGAGCTGTGGATGGGGGATACAGAGATAAGCAATGTGCAGAGTGTCAAAGACAAATTTGATGCCACACTTCCTAGAAGGAAAGAGTTGTACTAAAGTATAGCACAATGCTAGAGAAACGGACATACACTACATTACCAAGAGTATTGGAAAGGCAAGGGGTTTGGGCGGGACTGAGACTGTGGGTCAAAATAGTCCACGCCTTCGGAGGAGGAGAGGAAGGAAGTGATAGATATAGGTCTCTGTGACCAATCAGCACCACCCGCGTCACGCAGGCGAAAGGGGGGGGGGGCGACGTCAGCACCTGGGCGGGACCGACGCCAGTGTATACCTTCACTTCCTTGTACTTCAGAATTTGTCATGCTGCTGGCTATGTTGCATTTGGGAGCCCTCTACATTGTCTGTATGTATATATATGAAATCCATCATGCATTTATGTGCTGTGTATGTTGTTATTATACTCTATGAACTTTTTTGGATGAATAAACATTTTTACATGAATTTTCAGTATTTTTGCTCTCCATATGCATGTCTCAATTAAAGTCCCAAACCCTCTCCTTTGTATCACTATATTAGGGATGGAGGAACCTTTGACCCACAGTCTCAGTCCTCATTTAAAGTCCCGCCCAAACCCCTTGCCTTTCGAATTGAAGTAGGGATGGAGACATGTTTTCATGGAGTGTAAACCTGGACACACATACTGATCATGTGTCTACAATTGTCCTGTCCTTTGACTAATTGGTCGATTTATAGGATAGGTTTGTTATGTTCTGCTACTCATCCTTAACACTTCATTTTCTATGATGTTCCCCTAGGGCTCCTCTCCATGGGGATGTTGGATGCCTGGGCTCTTTGGTGGTCTTTGGTTTGTCTGGTGCAGGAGCTGCAATGCTCACCATGGATCTTCCCCTTCCCTCCTCACCTTCTGGCTGGGAGATGGGGCGGGTACCCCGCTGCGCATTGGCGCCAGACGTCCAGCTCCAGCCGCAGGGCACCGACAAGGCTCGGCATCTACACGAGGTATTCACTGGCATCGGCCCCTGGGCGGTCCCGCCCAGGTGCTGACGTCGCCCCTCCCCTATCGCCTGCGTGACCCGGGCGGTGCTGATTGGTCACAGAGACTTATATCTATCACTTCCTTCCTCTCCTCCTCCGAAGGCGTGCACTATTTTGCTCTATCCTCCAGACACTGCACACTTTAATTACATCCTGTCCTGACTATGGGCATTTAAGGTAATTTCATTTAATCTCTGCCACTACTCTTTTTGGTGTCTATACTGGCTCTGATCTTAGGCCAGTTCCTTTTGCTTTTGGGTTTGGTACTTATCTTATTTGACCAACCTTTTACTATCTTTATACCACTATCAACACTTTCTATTCCCGTCCATTGCACCGCCTCAGCTCCCATGCCATCACATATCCTGGACCCACCATCAGCCTATGTTACCACACTCCATAACCATGGCCACTTTGTAAGTATGGGTGGACTGTCTATTACTCTGTCCCCCTACTTTTTAATTTGTTTTGACCCATTGTCTATCCATATTTTTAAACATCCGCTCCTGATGAGTGGTATTTAAACCACGAAACCTGTAGAGTTATATGATGCCTAACAATGCGTTTACCATCCCGTGGGTTATGCTGCTAACAATCTCATATTTTACTATGCACTTCAGAGATTGTACTTCAGAATTTGTCATGCTGCTGGCTATGTTGCCTTTGGGAGTCCTCTACATTGTCTGTATGTATATATATATGAAATCCATCATGAATGTATGTGCTGTGTATGTTGTCATTATACTCTATGAACTTTTTTGGATGAATAAACATTTTTACATGAATTTTCAGTATTTTTGCTCTCAAAATGCCTGTCCCAAACCCTCTCCTTTGTATCACTATATTAGGGATGGAGGAACCTTTGACCCACAGTCTCAGTCCTCATTTAAAGTCCTGCCCAAACCCCTTGCCTTTCGAATTGAAGTAGGGATGGAGACATGTTTTCATGGAGTGTAAACCTGGACACACATACTGATGACATCATGTGTCTGCAATTGTCCTGTCCTCTGACTAATTGGTTGATTTATAGGATAGGTTTATGTTCTGCTACTCATCCTTAACACTTCATTTTCTATGATGTTCACCTAGGGCCCCTCTCCATGGGGATGTTGGATGCCTGGGCTGTTTGGTGGTCTTTGGTTTGTCTGGTTCGGGAGCTACGATGCTCACCATGGATCCTCCCTTTCCCTCCTCACCTTCTGGCTGGGGGATGAGGCGGGTAACCCCACTGCGCATTGGCGCCACGTGTCCAGCTCCAGCCGCAGGGCGCCATACACAGCATTTATGTGCTATGAATATTGTTATTATACTCTATGAACTTTTTTGGATGAATAAACATTTTTACATGAATTTTCAGTATTTTTGCTCTCCATATGCATGTCTCAATTAAAGTCCCAAACCCTCTCCTTTGTATTACCAAGAGTATTGGGACGCCTGCCTTTACACCCATGTGAACTTTAATGACACCCCAGTCTTAGTCCGTAGGGTTCAATATTGAGTTGGCCCACCCTTTGCAGGTATACTAGCTTTAACTCTTCTGGGAAGGACGTCCACAAGGTAAGGATGTCCACAAGGTTTAAGAGTGTGCCTATGGGAATGGTTGACCATTCTTTCAGAAGTGCATTTGTGAGGTCAGGCACTGATGTTGCATGAGAAAGCCTGGCTTGCAGTCTTCACTTTAATTCATCCCAAAGGTGTTCTATTTGGTTCTATTTGCACTCTGTGCAGGCCAGTCAAGTTCCTCTACCCCAAACTCACTCATCCATGTCTTTATGGACCTTGCTTTGTGCAAATGTTGTGCAAATCATTTAGTGAAGGGGGAGTATGGTTGGGTTGTGTTTCAGGGGTTGGGCTTTTCCCCTTAGTTCCAGTGAAGGGACTTAAGGTGTCAGTATACCAAGACATTTTGGACATTTTCATGCCCCCAACTTTATGGGGACAGTTTGGGGATGGCCCCTTTCTGATTCAACATGACTTCACGATCGTGTTTGGGGTAGAGGAACTTGACTGGCTTGCACAGACTCCTGACCTCAACCCAATAGAATACCTTTGGGATGAATTAGGGCGGAGACTGTCCAAATCATTTGATGGGGGGGAGATTGTGTTGTGGTGTTGTTTTCAGGGGACTTGTAGACAGCCTTCCCAGAAGAGTTGAAGCTGTTAAAGCTGCAAAGGGTAGGCCAACTCAATATTGAACCCTACAGACTAAGACTGGTGTAGCCGGGAGCGGACTACTGTTATCTTATTTTGCAGACTAACCTTCTGCTGCTACAGACTGTTCCTGTATCCCCATAGTGCTGGACACTGATTAAATGGCACCACATCTCTGAGCCCAGAGGAAAGCATTGTGGGAGCTGTAGTCTTCTGAGCAGACATCGCTGAACTGTAGAACTGACTATGGACTACATCTCCCAGAAAGCCATCTGCTCCAGGGGAGAATTGTGGGAATGACTATAAAGGGATCTGCTGAAAAGGCCCGCAGTATCATGCTTCCTGGATCCCATCGAGTGAGAACAATCTCGCCACTGTGTGAGGGGACCGTGGCCTGTCACACAGCCTACAGCTTAAGCCCCAGTGGGTCCAGACGTTGCCCATGTTCAGGATACTCTGCAGCAGCGCTGAACACCGTGGAACCGGCCGGTTCACTGAGTCAGCAGACTGATCGCCATCCCTGTACATCTGCAGTGAGGAGAATCATTTGATTGCCTCTCCGGGAGACTACTGAATGCTGACAGGATTGGTGAGAAGGCCTTTGCTCACAGATCCCATTGCCTTTCATAATCATCGCACTCCAAACACTGTGCACAGACACCATTTACCGGGATGACACAGAGGATTGCTATAACACAAAACCAGCTATTTTACATTGTTCTTCCTCACTTTGCTGCATTAAGGAATTCCTGTTCTATGAGCTCCAACTTGCTGGTGAAGACAGTGCAAGGTCTTGCTTATAGGACATTATTGTTCATTGCTCTTAAAGGGGACATGTCACTGGTATCTATAGTACATTATCTCTCATTAGGATTAAAGGTATTATAGGCCAGCCTGGGGTTCCCCTTTATGTAGACACATTTCCTTATATCCACCAATAGCTTCCTCAGAGGATTTAGCTGTGACTGTGTATATTGTTATCATTCTCTTGTCATTATTAACTGTTGTTGCTGCAAGCAATATTTCAGCCTAGTCTTGGCTGTAACCAGGATTTGGCTGACTAATTCTTCATCTAAATCTCTCTTCTTGAATAAGTAAAATCAGAGAGAGTTGAAACTACTTTTACTGTGTCCGTGTGCCATTTAACTAAATCAATACAGGGCACTTATACACCTTCCTGCCCCGACCAATTTTTAGCTTTCAGCGCTATCACATTTTGAATGACAATTGGGCGGCCATGCGACACTGTACCAAACAAAATCTTTTTTTCCCACAAATAGATTTTTCTTTTGGTGGTATTTGATTACCTCTGGTGTTTTTATTTTTTGTGCTACAAATAAAAAAAGACAGAATTTTGAAAAAAAAAAGGTTTACTTTGTTTCTGTTACAAAACTTTGTGCACTGACAGGCACTGATGACGCAGTACTTATTGGCACTGATGAGGTGTCTCTGATGAAGTGGCACTGATGATGGGGCACTTATATGCAGCGCTGATGGGCACTGATAGGTGGCACTGACATGCAGTACTGATGGGCACTGATAGGTGGCACTGATGGGTACTCATAGGCGGCACTGATAGGTAGCACTGATGGGCACTGATAGGTGGCACTGATAGGTGGAACTGGAGGGCACGTATAGGTGGCACTGATGGGTTTCACTGATAGATGGCACTGATATGCAGCACTGATCAGAGGCACTGGCAGGCATCACTGATGGGCACAGAGTGCAATCCTTAATTGGCAATAACTGCCATCCCTGGTGGGCTCTAGTGGACTTACCTGGTGGTAATGGGTGTGCATCCCTGGTGGCCCTGGGTGGGCATCCTTGGTGGCCATGGGTGGGAATCCCTGGTGGCCCTGGGTTGGCATCCTCAGGGGGGTGCCCTGATAATCAATCAGTGCAGACACCCCCTGTCAGGAGAGCAGCCGATCGGCCCTCCTCTACCCGTGTCCCAAGGTAAAATAGAGCTCCAAAGTTTGCAAAGAGTCAAAGCAGAAGCAGTCAGCAAGATGTTCCACTTGCCCCTCTTCCTCTGTGCCTGTATCAAAACAAGAGCCATGCGGAAAGGGGAGAAGAACACAAGAGGTCAATGAACCCCCTCCTAGTTGGATTGTCCCCAAGACCAATTAGGAAGTTAGTCAGGGATCAGAATATAGAGTCCCAAGAGGGGAATTTGCCAAAGAACCTGATAGGGCCTTCTACAATAGTTTCACTTCAAGTAGAAGAGATCTACACTAAAGCCCTGCTTGATACTGGAGCCTAACTGATGCTACTGTATAGGGATTTCTATGACAAGCATTTGAAGCATATCCCATTACGAAATCTGGAAGAATTAGAAATCTGTGGTATCAGTACCCAAAAGTTCCCTAACGATGGATATATCCAGATCAAGATAACATTTGATCATTTATTGGCTGGGAAGCCAGAAATGTTTGACACCTTGGCTGTTGTCTGCTCTCAGTCCTTGGGGGCAGGATGGAATTCCCTGTTGATAGGGACAAACGCGGACCTTGTGAGAAGACTGCTCACCCCGTTGGCTGTGAAGGGTTCTCCAGTGGAGAAGGTTCATCCCAGTTGAGGCTTTCCAGCATGTTGTGCAGGAGCAAAAAGCACCCATTGACGGTGTGGAAAGATTGTGGCAGTTGGGCACTTGAGAAAGAACCTTGCAACCGGGAGAAAGAGCATGTTTGAGGGCCACTGTCAAGCTGTCTTGGGATCAGCCAGGTCTGTTCGTGGTGTTGGAAGCTGACCCATTGGAGGAAGAAAATGCGATAGAGTTGGTCCCAGAAATTGTGCCTACCTGGATGTTGCTGAAGAATGGGGGAGATTCCCTTTCAGTGTACAAAACATCACCTGTCAGCCCATCAGCCTGAAGCCTTGCATAATGTTACGGAAAGTAAATGCAGCTATCCCTGTCACAGCGAACAATTTATTATCAGGAGTCACAGGAAGAGAACCTCATGTTCAGAATCCAAATCTGTCTCCCAGATGGAGAGAAAGGGCTAGAGACCAGATAGCCCGGTGGGAGGAAATGTTCTCCAAGAATGACTTGTGTGTTGTGCTAAAAGTGCACAACATTGAATCCGACATGATTGACGAGTGAGGACAAGCCCTTGAGAGAGAGAGCTTGGCGGATCCCTCTAAGTGACCTTGAGGATCTTCAGGAGCAGTTGGCCAAATTGAAGAAGTCTGGGGTCATTAGAGAGTCAAGGAGCCCTTATGCCTCTCCCATTGTGCTAGTGCATAAGAGGAATGGAACCATTCGGATGTGTATTGATTATAGGACACTGAATCGAAGAACCATTCCTGATCAGTACACCACAACCCTGCATAGAGGATGCCCTACAATGTTTTTCTGGAGCAAAGGGGTTCGGTGTGCTGGACCTGAAGAGTTGGCTACTATCAAATACCAATGCATCCTGATGACCAAGAGAAGGCAGCATTCATCAGCCTGTTGGGATTCTTTGAGTTTGATCGCATGTCACAGGGATTGGCAAGAGCCTCAGCCACTTTTCATAGTTTTAGGGAGAACCCAGTTGGAGATATGAACCTGATAGAGGTGCATGTATATCTAGATGATATCATTGTGTTTAGAGGAGCATGAGGCATGGCTCGAAAAGGTCTTCCAGAGGCACCATGTAAAGGGGCTAAAACTGTCATTGGAGAAGTATCAATTCTACCAGTCATCAGTCACTTATCTGGGGCACATGGTCTCAGCCAATGGAGTAGCCACCGACCCACAAAAGGTATTATAGGCCGGCCCCTTTATGTAGAAACATTTCCTTATATCCACCAATAGCTTCCTCATGGGACTTAGCTGTGACTGTGTATATTGTTATCATTCTCTTGTAATTAATAACTGTTGTTGCTGCAAGCATTTTTTCAGCGTAGTCTTGGCTGTAACCAGGATTTGGCTGATATATCCTTTATCTAAATCTATCTTCTTTAATAAGTAAAATCAGAGAGAGTTAAAACTACTTGTATTGTGGCCGTGTGTCATTTAAAGGTATACAAACTATGTCTGAACCTAGAGTGTGAGAAGGGCTGGAGAGTTCAGAGGGTCATGGCGGCACAGAACATGCATTACCAAGCAACCCCCTAGGGGCAGTGCTACACTGCGATGCAATTAAAGTTAATGTGCGTGAAAAGGCAGGTGTTCCAATACTTTTGGTAATATAGTATATACTGACACAAAACCAGCATTCAGAAGTTTCTGTCTTTAATGTCTAAAGCAATTATATTTATTTCCATAATCATTAATAATACATTTTAGGTGTATTTAGGCGTTTTAGGGTGTTACCAACTCATTTATTATGCTATTAGATAGATAGTGAAATCTGGCTTACATAGATGTGTGTTATCACTCAAATTTTTTTTTGGGGTCACAATGACCCTTTTTTACAGGACATAGCTTGAGTAAAACCACAGATATTCAAAATACGGAAAGAGGTCAAGAGGAAAAGAGAAAACAACAGTTAGACTTAAGAATATTAATACTAGTTTGCATTTTGCATCCTATTTAAAGCAATACTCTAAAGGTTCATCTTCCTCAAGAGGTGAGCATTTGATGGTTACTTTGAGGGGGATACTTAAGGGAAGAGGGATTTTTGCTTGGAGAAGACCGGAGAAATTTTCTGGGATCCAGTAAAGCATACAGAGTTCACCGACCAAAAGTATATAATGTATGGCACAGCATGCAGGGTGCAGTGGCGAGAATTTTGTAATATACTCAGAACCGCTATACTTTGTATGTTGTGCTGCATGTTACATATACAGTATCTCACAAAAGTGAGTGCACACCTCACATTTTTGTGGCAGAGAAGAGATATTGAGGGGGGCAGTGCCGAGAGGTAGAGGGTATTGCAGGAAGAAATGTTTTTCAAATTTTAAACCCTAGGGGGCATTCCTTTAAAAAATGAGCAGAGTTGGTCTTTAAGGAGATTTAAACCCAAAATGGATGCCAATTTCTTTGTTAAAGCCCTTTGTATCATCTCAATACTGCTAATTTCCTTTGGAAACTTTCACCCATTTTGTGCCTAAATACACAGACTCTAGCATCAACTGCACATAACTGTTTTCACTACAGCTTACTGATGTTGGCAACAGCAGAACATGCCTGCATGTGTGTCAGTACAGCCATTTGTAGTCTCCATGGGGAGCACATGTGACCTGATGACAATGGAGCCGAGCAATTGGTAGACCGTTGTCATCCTATAACAGGAAGTGCCTGAAAGAGGACATGGTAGTATTGCCAGGCATTATTATAATTAAAGCTGCATATTTAAAAGATTAAACAATATCATTTCATCAAGCTTGTAATTTAATCACTGGGTTTAGATCTACTTAAAAATGATACTCTACTCTTTGGTTGACATTTCAATTGAGTACATTGTACCAAAAAGGAGTATTTAAAGGGGAAGTACAGCCAAAGCTCGTTTGGCTGTACTTCTGTGGATCACAGGAGTGCAGTTTTTTTCTGCACTCCTGTGACCCATTTTCAGCAGAGAGTGGGCTGACATCACAGAGCCGGTCCAGGCTTGCCCAAGATCACGACTATATGGTCAGGATCCATCCACATGCCTGGACCGGTACCTGGCTCAGCCTCTCTGTGAGTTGTGGAGAGCTTGAGCCAGCCACTCCAGCCCCCATTCACAGTCCAGCGCTTGGTTCTCAGTGTTAGAGCTGGCAGGGGACAGATGCAGCATTGGACCAATGCTGCATCCACCTAAGTATTTACATACTTATCTTTTAAGGGTGTTAGAATTTCTAGATATAAAAAATATATATTCTGATCATTTCTATCTTTTTCTTTTTTTGTTTACAAAAGATTTTATTGGAAGGTATAAAACAATATATAAGTATATATGACAAGAAATCTGGTAATTAAAGGTTGACAAAGACAAAAAAAAGAAATGCCTGACATATCATGACACATGTTAATCGAGCTGCAAAATTAAAAAATGCAATATGAACAACAGATCTAAAGGCTAGTTTTTAAAAAGGTCAAAAGACAGTATCAGCTTAAGTGTGACTATCCCAAGAGGGAGAAACTGAACTGATTTTGACTGTAAACAAGCTTGCTTACAGAACAAATTCTCTGGACAATGGGATTTCTGTAATCCACACACCTGAATCCTGGAAGAAATCGTCTTATCACCCCAAAAGTGATACCTGTTTGACAAGCCTTGGACCTAGAAAACACAAGCCAACAACCTATGGCAAGATACAAAGAGTATCTTTCTCTCTATTGTACTGAATAGCAGGACAAACTAACCTTGCTTACACAGCTAGTTAATGTTCATTGAAATAAAGGACATTGGGTGAGAAACTATTAACCATTCAGTCAGCTTGCGAGGAACTTTTTGGGAGGGGTTAGAAACCAAAGAATAAAAAGGGGGAATTATATTTTTCAATATTGTATAAAAATAAAACGTGATACTTCTGGAACATTTTAGGGAAAGAGTAAAAGAGAATTAAGTTTTAAGATGCTTGCCCGTACAGTTATATGTATAATCAGGATGAAATAACATACTATTTTAAAAGGATCTATTAAGCTTTTAATGGTTATGGTTGTTTATTTGTAATCATTATTTTATTAATGTGTGCTTTTTATATCGGCATATTCAAATTATAGTTTATATTGTGGGAATTTTATGGATATCATTAATATTTGATTATGAAATCATGACATCTCTGTAGTTAGAAGTTTACATTAGAATACTACTACACTAAAATAATAATGATCATAAATTAGAAATCACCAGACTCTCCTAGGAATTCTATAGATTCACTAAGTCCAATTTGTTATAGTAAAATATTAATTGGTCCTATAACAGATTAATTTATATAATCTATTTTCATTTGAAAACTGAAATATTAATTATTGGTCCTAGGGCACCATGTGGTGGCCAAGTGAGCTAGTACACAAGTAAACAAAATTAGAAAATTAGACTGCCCTAACAATCACCTTCTGGACCAGGTTTATCAACATGTTATGAGTATATTATAGGGGTTATTGTGTGGCGCTAGTTGAGACTGAGATTGAGAAACTAATCACAGAAGTGATTAGAAAAGTACAGCATTACAGTGACATGTGATGAAATTATACAAATAAGTGTCTAGTGTTTTAGGTGGATAATCACAACCTAATGTATAAAAACATAGATAAAACTGTATAGATAAAAAAAATCTATGTATGGTGTCACCATCTGAAGGGAGTCAACCTTCAAACGCACATGGATCCAAAAATGTAAAGACAGTTTTCAGAGTTAAAATTATAATATGTGGCAGGAAATGCAGTATGATCCACCACTATTCAGAGTCATGAAAAAAACGTATTAAAAAATTATGGAAAGTTCAGCTTTTCAAAAACTGTTCGAAAATTCATATATGGCTTCAAAATCTAGGGAATCTTCTAGCATGGCATCTGAAGCTTCAAGGGGTCCCTAAAAGGGACTATACACCCCCGACTCAAGGAAGATTAAAGGTTTACCAGATGGCCAATGAAAGCGCGTGTTGGTAAATCTCTTTAGAGACGCCAGTCTTTTCCTTGGAAGATGGAACCCGGCTTTAATCACACTATGGTGTCATCAAATTAGTGCCTCGCCGTCTGGTATCTCCTATTACGGATGGTATATACAGATGGTTTCCACCGATCTAGATCTCCAGGGGTTCTCACATATGCTCCATATGGATGGAAAAAAGACCTCACATAGTGTGAATCCGTAAAACTGAGTTTATTAAAAAGGGGAAAAATTTCACTTACATCCAAATATTAAATAGCGAGCTCGACATAAATATGGCGCAGCAGCATAGGATCAGCAGTCACCCTTAGGTTGTGATTATCCACCTAAAACACTAGACATTTATTTGTATAATTTTGTCACGTGTCACTGTAATTCTGTACTTTCCTAATCACTTCTGTGATTACTTTCTCAATCTCAGTCTCAACTAGCGCCACACAATAACCCCTATGACTTAATTACACAATTTGTTTGATTGTGGTATTGGCAGCTGTTGTGACTCACACAATATTTTCCTTTTCACCTTTATACACGTTATGAGTATATTGTGTGTTACTCAATAAGAGAGCAGGTCAGGTAGGCAGGAACAGAAGCCCATCATCTAGGGATCATCACAACATCATCACAAGATCAGACTCATCATCACACATCACCAGGCTTTACCATCCAGATCAGACCGCCTCATCTAGATCTGATACAGTGCCTTGAAAAAGTATTCATATCCCTTGAACTTTTCCATATTTTGTCATGTTACAACCAAAAAAGTAAATGTATTTTATTGGGATTTTATGTGATAGACCAACACAAAGTGGCACATAATTGTGAAGTGGAAGGAAAATAATAAATGGTTTTCAAAATGTTTTACTAATAAATATGTAAAAAGTGTGGCATGCATTTGTATTCAGCCCCCCTAAGTCAATACTTTGTAGAACCGCCTTTCACTGCAATTACAGCAGCAAGTCTTTTTGGGGATGTCTCTACCAGCTTTGCACATCTAGAGAGTGAAATGTTTGCCCATTCTTTGCAAAATAGCTCAAGCTCTGTCAGATTGATTGGAGAGTGTCTGTGAACAGCAATTTTCAAGTCTTCCCACAGATTCTCAATTGGATTTAGGTCTGGACTTTGGATGGGCCATTCTAACACATGAATATGCTGTGATCTAAACCATTCCATTGTAGCTCTGGCTGTATGTTTAGGGTCGTTCTCCTGCTGGAAGGTGAACCTCCGCCCCAGTCTCAAGTCTTTTGCAGACTCTAACAGGTTTTCTTCTAAGATTGCCCTGAATTTGGCTCCATCCATCTTCCCATCAACTCTGACCAGCTTTCCTGTCCCTGCTGAAGAAAAACATCCCCACAACATGATGCGCCCATCACCATATTTCACATTGGGGATGGTGTGCTCAGGGGGATGTGAAGTATTCATTTTCCGCCACACAGCATTTTGTTTTTAGGCCAAAAAGTTCAATTTTGGTCTCATCTGACCAGAGCACCTTCTTCCACATGTTTGCTGTGTCCCCCACATAGATTCTCACAAACTGCAAATGGAAATTCTTATGGCTTTCTTTTTACAATGGCTTTCTTCTTACCAAATTTCCATAAAGACCAGATTTGTGGATTGCACGACTAGTAGTTGTCCTGTGTACAGATTCTCCCACCTGCAGCTCCTCCAGAGTTACCATGGGCCTCTTGGCTGCTTTTCTTATTAATGCTCTCCTTGCCTGGTCTGTCAGTTCAGATGGACAGCCATGTCTTGGTAGGTTTGCAGTTGTACCATACTCTTTCCATTTTCGCGTGGTGGATTGAACAGTGCCTAATGAGATGTTCAAAGTTTGGGATTTTTTTTTTATAACCTAACCCTGCTTTAAGCTTCTCCACAACCTTATCCCTGACCTGTCCGGTGTGCTCCTTGGCCTTCATGATGCTGTTTGTTCACTATTCTCTAACAAACCCCTGAGTCCTTCACAGAACAGCTGTATTTATACTGAGATTAAATTACACGCAGGTGGACTCTATTTATTAATTAGGTGACTTCTGAAGGCAATTGGTTACACTAGATTTTAGTTAGGGGTATCAGAGTAAAGGGGGGGGGGGTGAATACAAATGCATGCCACACTTTTCAGATATTTATTTGTAAAAAAAAATTGAAAACCATTCATCATTTTCCTTCCAATTCAAGGCACTGTAGCTCACTGAAGGACACCCAGTTCCAGCCTAGATAGACATCATTTTTGGAAACTTGAACTCCACCCATTAGGCGGCAGCCATTTTAGAAGAGTGTGGCCAAATAGCCATTTTAAAGGGTAAATGTTCATTTCTTTTCAATAGCCTCAGTCTATACTTACACCAATCTTATCGTGTTTTTTTCTTTAAAGAATTCTCATTGGCAAAATATCTCAAAATAATTAAGTCAGTTAAATTATTTTTATAAATTATTCTTGTATTGGAGGCACTGTAATTCGATCGATTTAGCTGAATAAATTAATTGTTCAGGCATGGTTGTGTGACCTGTTTAGATTGTTATACTGGAGCATTTAGATTCACTTTAAAAATGTAGGTGATTTAGTACATACCTTTGTGTAGCGATGCACTGTAAAGCTTATCAGAAAGATGGTAGAGCAAACAACAGCCAAATAAAACTTTGAATTCCTTTTTGTAGTCATGACAGCTTCATAAGCTGAAAAAAAATAGGAAAACTCCGTTATTCCGTGCTACCTTGTTACCTAAACTAGAAATATTACAATCTTATAGTACAGTTACCGTTGACCTCCTTTTGATCTGTATTTGACATGCTTCAAGCAGGTTTTGCAAATCCATTTGAAGGAAACAAAAGCCAGCCAAAGCAGGTCCTTACATATTTATAACTTGCCTTTAGTAGTGAGGGTTGGGCATATTTAATCCATGGAGCCTATAGTGCAAGATACTATTTGTGGGTATCCAGAATACTATTAAGTTTCTTGTTAATAAAAAAAAAAAATGTGTCAGCTTCAAGGTTTTTTAATTGAACAAGCTGAAGTTAGAAACTGATTGGCTACCATACACAAATGCACCAGATTTTGCACTCTTCAATTTTAGTAAATCTACCCCATAGTGGGATGGTGAGACCCCTATCTGCAAGTACCAACGTGTTTGATTTGAACATAGCAAAATAGCCCCAAGGATGAGGCTTGGAATCCCTCCCTAATTTCGTCCTAACTATAAGTAGAGTAACCATTGATTATGGACAGATGTACTGGAATTTGTGGAAAAGTTCCACCAGTAGATGATTCCAGGAGGGAATAATGGGCGACCTAAATGTGGTAACAGGGGCAGGTGTGGTCAAAGCTTACTGAAGTATTTAGTGATGTCCCAGATAGCTAAAGTGTGCCGTATTAAAGGGTTCATGGTTAGGAGCAATGAATGGGGTGGGAGCTAGGAGAGAGAATAAGGAGAGGGGGCAGGTCGATGGGGAACAGCAAAAAGCTTCCTGGTCTTCCCACTGGGCAGCTTTTCTAGTTGTGGATAAAGACACCAGTTGGGTAATTTGTGCAGCTGTAAAATGTTTAGGTAAAGTTGATCCAGGGAATATTCGATTGCCTCTCGGGGGATCAGGAAGGAATTTTTTACCCTGCTGGAGTAAATTGGATTATGCTTTGTTGGGTTGTTACCTTCCTCTGGATCAACTGTGGCTATAGGATTGTCTATATAGGATTGTATGATTTCTCTTTCCCTTTCATTGGTTGAACTAGATGGACTTGTGTCTTTTTTTAATCAGACTAACTATGCATCTATGTTTAGCAAAGTTGGGAACTCCAAGCCCACCTTGACATTTATGAAAAAATGCTTAGCGTTTGGAGACTGTTGAGGGTTGATTTACTAAGCGCAAATAGGGCAATTTTTCCCAGTGCTTAGTGAATGTGGTGAAATTCAACTTTGCAAAGAATACCCAATCGCGTGCATGGAAAAAGGAAAAAAAAATAAACAGCATTTTTACTTGCACATGATTGGATGATGGAAGCCAGCATAACTTTACCTCATTCACTAAGCTCTCTAGAGAATTCTCTTCCAAAAGTGCAACATCCCTTGCAAAATTTGTCTTTAGCAAATCAACCCTTTTGTCTCTTGTTAGACCACAAGAACCTCATAAGGTGATCTTGAAAGGCATTAAGTGTGTAAGATAAGACAGGGGTAGGAAGACTGCAGAACAAGTAGAGACATTTTGGCAACATTGTTTTTTTTATAGCATTGATTTTTCCTATCCATGATAAACTGAATTGGGTCCAGGGAAAATTGAGGGTATTAAGATGATGAAAAGCTGGGATGTAATGTGTTGGTATGAGATAAGTGAATTCCAAGGTAATCTAAGTGGGATGCAGGCCAGTTGAAATTGAAGTTTTATTTGAGAGAGGTTATGGCTGAAAGTTAATTTTCATTGTACGACCCTCCAGCTTCTATGTGATCCCTGTGCCATAACTGACATAGTGTTCACATGATAGGAAATCAATGTGATTGGTTTCTGATTATTGGTGGGGACCAGAGCAGTCAGCGAAAGCTGGGTCTGACAGCTAGTAGCCAACACTGTGTCCCAGAGGGGACATAGTTGAAAAAGATCCTGTTACCAACTTAAAAATTTGCAGGTGAAAACACAAAGCAATTAAGTATTTTAAATTATTAAAGAAAGTGCAACAATGCATAGCATTCAATCAACATACTGTACATCTTACTTTTTAAAGGAAACCTATATACGCTGACCTCCCTCTATTTTGTGCTTGGCTGTCTCTGCTTTTAATACTTTGAGTCACAAATAGTAAGTCTGCTGAGAGCATTGTGATGTAAGGTTATAGTTGGTGTTTATGTGCCCCATTAAATAGTGACATGTCAAAGTTTGCATTCTGGGCATTGGGATGTCAAAAGGATGAAGGATTCATGAGTCTATGTGATGATGTCATGATGAGTACTATGATGTCGCAGAATTGTGGTGTCATAGCAAGAAAACTTTAAAGTCAGCATTATAAGGACATAGGAGCACTGCTGTGTCAAAAGAAGAATTGTAAAGTCAGCTAGTGATGATACGCAGCTTGATAAGGAACTTACAATTTTGAGACCCGATTGCATGTTGGACCTCAGCTTTGTAGTTTGAGCTGTATCTAAATGCAATAACAAAAAAAGTAACATATTGTAGCTTACCAGATCTAAGATGGGGATATTTCCCGGCACCAATGCATATGTCATTTGTGAACCTACAATTTTCTCTGCAGAGAAAGTTGTATTTTGATATGAAACGCTATATGTCTGCTAAATGCTGTTATTGATATGGTATCTATCTCTCTAACTGAACATTTGCAGCAGTTAGGAAGGGTGAAAAGTCACTCATATGTCTGCGCCAAATACAGCCAGATCTATTGAGCTCTATAAACAACTTTATTTTTTACAAGACAGCAGTTAAAGTGGTAGTAAACCCATGCATTTAACAGGTTAAAAACCAGTCACATTTCCGGCATGTGCCGGAAATGTAACACTCCCATTGGTTGTGCTCTAAACCATACTGTCAAACCATCCAATGGCTGGTGTCATAGCTGATCACATGTGCAGCATCATGGCAGTTGTAGATTAAACAGAGGCCAAGATGGCTGCTTCCTTGGCTGAAAATTATAGGAGGGTTTACTACCACTTTAAGAATAGACCAGTAAGCCTGTGAAATGCAGCCTAGAGTGCCACCTGCTGGCTGAAAAAGTAAATTTAATATATTAAGATGTCGTGTTTGACATTGATTGACTAAAAAAAAATGTTATGGATGATAATATGTCAGTTCTGGGCATTCCCCAAGCACGTGGGTAGAGCCCATAGCCCCATGTAAACAACAACTCTTAGCGTGCACAGAACAGCTTCTACTTCCCCAAGCAGCAGCATGGAGGATCAGAGGATGCAGCATTGAAGGTAGGCAGGATTAAATTAATATCATAAAGAAAAGTGCAGCACTATGAGTAATCATAAAATCATGAAATCATAATTCAGTCCATAAAAACAGTCAAGGAAATAGAACAAATGGCGGCACTCCACGACCAATGCTGGTTGCTGTATTTATTATAGAAAAATAGCCATACAGAGTACAGGACAATATGGTAGACGCGTTTCACTCGATTACGAGCTTATTCGACCCAGTACTAGGTTTGCAGACACTTGTTAAAATACAGAGTGAAGAATATCTCTTTTATTCCGTACGCATTACGTTCCGGAACCAAACTTTGATCCGCTGATGAAGTTCCGTTTCCGGAACGTAACGCGTACGGAAGGGGAGGGAGCAGCGAGACGTCAGCCACGGGCGGCGCTGGCCTAATGCAATAGAAGAGATATGCTTCACTCGTGATCTGTATTTTAACAAGTGTCTGCCAACCTAGCACTGTTTCGTAGTGCGTGCCTTGTAAGTGCGGTTTTATTTATTATTTATTATTATTATTATTATTATACAGGATTTATATAGCGCCAGCAGTTTGCGCAGCGCTTTACAAAAATGAAGGCAGACAGTACAGTTACATCACAATTTGGTACAAAATCTAACATTCGAGATTGCTCGTCCCGGGAGACTAAGGATAACATGGTTTAACACTACATTGACATGACAGACGGAAGTAAAAACATTTCGCGACGCGTTTGACGACCGCGATATATTTAGGACATATTATTATTATTATTATTATTTATTATTTATTTTGGCGTGAATGTTCCGTGCGTGATGCTTTGTCACGATCCAACCGTCTGTGAACAATTTTATGTCTAGTGCTCACTTCGTATAGAGAAGATAACGTAATCCGGTCGCGGCGGGCACCGACTGCAGAGCGACGAGGGAGGGGAAGGCATGCGCAATGCAAGGC
>BLSH010135667.1:260633-274626 GCA_018402905.1 Glandirana rugosa
ATGTGACTGGATGGACTGGTAACGTGACTCGATAGACTGGTAACGTGACTGGATAGACTGGTAACGTGATTGGATGGACTGGTAACGTGACTGGATGGACTGGTAACGTGACTGGGGTAGGTCAGTGCAATGGTCAGGTAGGTCAGTGTATGTGTTAGGTAGGTCAGTGCAATGGTCAGGTAGGTCAGTGTATGTGTTAGGTAGGTCAGTGCAATGGTCAGGTAGGTCAGTGTATGTGTTAGGTAGGTCAGTACAATGGTCAGGTAGGTCAGTGCAATGGTCAGATAGGTCAGTGCAATGGTCAGGTAGGTCAGTGCAATGGTCAGGTAGGTCAGTGCAATGGTCAGGTAGGTCAGTGTATGTGTTAGGTAGGTCAGTGCAATGGTCAGGTAGGTCAGTGTATGTGTTAGGTAGGTCAGTGCAATGGTCAGGTAGGTCAGTGCAATGGTCAGGTAGGTCACTGTAATGGTCAGGTAGGTCACACGTGTTACACGGGCAGGGCAAAGGGGGTGGAGTCAGGGCGGAGCTAAGGGGGCGCCAAAATGCTGTTTCGCCTAGGGTGTCAGAAATCCTTGCACCGGCCCTGCAAGCAATGGGCACATATGGCCCACAGGCCACTGTTTGGAGACCATTGTACTTTACCCCTTTCTCTGTCAGCGCTGTTTTTGCATTTTATACACACATGTTTAAAAATCATTTTAACCTTGAAGATTGCATAAAACTCCGAAAACATTATATATTTTCTGAAAGCAGACACCCTAGAGCAGGAGTATCCAAACGTTTTAAACAAAGAGTCTTCAGACTTTAGGGGGCCAGACTGACCATTGAGAGTACAAAATGTCCCAGCGTCAGTGGCAGTAAACAATCCCCCATCAGCTGGTCCCAGGAGCCATGTGTGTCACGCCATATATACTTGTTTGGACATGATCAGACTTACCTATGGCATTGTAGCTCCTGGCTTAACACACTGAATACTTTGAACCTTGATATACTGTTGTATGTCTTTCGATTTTACTTATCGGCTGTGCAACTTGGGGTTAAGCTGAAGCTCCTGGTCGAACCGTGCTGGTGTCACAACATCGGTCCCCTGATGAAGCTATCTCTACAGAGAAACATGTTGGGACAAGCTCTCTACACACCACTGCAAAAGTGCAAAACCCAAGAACATAATCACTGCCGTGTGTTTTTTCTGTCTATGTTACTCTTTTAAGTGCATATATGTACAATCTTGCTTTTAACTTTGCAATATTAAAACTGATTGATTTTATCTCGATTGTTACTTTGTTTTCCTTTTCCTTGGCACCGCAAACATTCCCATACCCCCCCCCCCCCCCCGTGTAGATCTTCTTGATCTATTCATCTTTGAAATCCCCCATCATTGGTATTAGTAGGAATTGTGCCCCACCATGGGTGTCTTTGGACTCCATTGTTGGAGTCATTGGGAAGAATTGTGCCCCATCATTCATTTCATTGGGCCCTATTGTTGGTATATTTGTGAGCAGCTGTGCCCCATTGTTGGAGTCATTGGGAGGAAATGTGGCCCATCATTGGTGTCATTGGGCCCCATTATTGGTGTTATTGTGAGGAACTGTTCCCCATGGTTGGTGTCACTGGAAGGAATTGTGCCTTTTATTGGTGTCAGAGAATATAACAGCATTTCAAGGGCTGGATAAAAGCAAGTAAAGGGCTGCATCTGGCCCCCGGGCCACAGTTTGGAGACCACTGCCCTTGAGAATAAAATAGTGTTGTAATGTAGTTCCATTTTTTTATGTTACGCAGTTCATTTTAGGGCACTTAAAGGAAAAAATTACCCAATTTTTAAAATAAAAAACCCAATTTTTTACCCATTCTGTTTGTGTGGAGTAAATAGATACCCAGCATGTCAAACCTTAAAATTGCGCACGCCTGTGGAATGGCGACAAATGTCAGTACCCTAAATTTTCCACAGGCAACTAGAATCCCTTGTATGCACATAATCTGGTGTTGAACAATAAGCCTTGTTGGTATGCATGCTTTTTTCGTGGTTGTGGTTTAGTACTGTGTTATATAAGTGATAAATAGGGATGAGCCGGACACCCCCCGGTTCGGCTCGCACCAGAACACCATGAACAGGAAATAAGTTTGTTAGAATATGCAAACCCTATTAAAATCAATGGGACTCGAGCAGGAAAAATCAAAAGTGCTCATTTTAAAGGCTTATGCCTTTTTATTGCCATAAAAAGTATATGGGGACCCGGGTACTGCCCTAGGGGACATGCATCAATGCCAAAAAAAGTTTTTAAAAAGATTGTTTTTGCAGGAGCAGTGCTTTTAATAATGATTAAAATGAAAAAAAAAAAAACCATTAAATATTTCTTTAACCACTTCCCGACCGCCGTATGCAGAATGACGACCGGGAAGTGGCTGAGTTATCCTGACTGGACGTCATATAACGTCCTCAGGATAACAAGCCGCCGCACGCCCTGGGGGGCGCGCATCACGGCGATCGGTGGTGTGGGAGGTCAGTCTGACCCCCCGCAATACCGATCTCGGTAAAGCGCTTCGATCCGAAGCACTTTACCATGTGACCAGCCGTGACCAATCACGGCTGGTCACAGTGTAATACAGGAAAGCCGTTTATCGGCTTTCCTGTACTCAGGTCTGCAGACCTGAGGAGGGGAGAGCCGATCGGCTGCATCCCTGACAGGGAGGGTTTGTGCTGATGATTTATCAGCACAGCCCTCCCTCGGATCGCCACCCTAGACCACCAGGGAGTCTGCCCAGGGACCACCAGGGATGTGCCCACCCAGGACCACCAGGGAGCTGACCAGGGACCACCAGGGAGCCGATCTGGACCACCAGGGAGAACCACCTAGACCACCAGGTAAGTGACATTATGCTCAGTGTGGATGGCACTCAGTGCCACCTTCAGATGCCACCCTAGACCACCAGGGAATGAGCCCCTATCAGAGTATATGCCCACCAGTGCCCTTATCAGTGCCCACCAGTGCCCCTATCAATGCATACCAGTGCCACATATCAGTGCCCACCATTGCCACCTACCAGTGCCCACCTATCAGTGCCCATCAGTGCCACCTATCAGTGCCCAGTGCCGCCTATGAGTGCCAATCAGTGCTGTCTATGAGTGCCCATCAGTGCCACTTAGCAGTGTCCGTCAGTGCTGCATATCAGTAGCCATCAGTGCTGTATATCAGTGCCACCTCTCAGTACCCGTCAGTGCTGCTAATCAGTGCCGCCTAACAGTGCTCATCATCGCTGCATATAAGTGCCTCATCATCAGTGCCACCTCATCAGTGCCGCCTCATCAGTGCCAATCAGTACTGCCACATCAGTGCCCGTCAGTTAAGCCTCATCAGTGCCCACCAGTGATGGAGAAAATGTACTTATTTACAAAGTTTTGTGACAAAAATAGAGAATTTTTTTTTTTTCAAAATTTTCGGTCTTTTTTTATTTGTAGCGCAAAAAATAAAAACCGCAGGGGTGATCAAATACCACCAAAAGAAAGCTCTATTTGTGGGAACAAAATGATAAAAAATCTGTTTGGGTGCAGCGTCGCACGACCGCGCAATTGTCATTCAAAGCGCAACAGCACTGAAAACTGAAAATTGGTCTGGTAGTAAAGTGTTCTAAGTGCATGGTATTGAAGTGGTTAAATATCATGCCTGGGTGGTCTCCTTAGTCTGCCTGTAAAGAGGTGCATCAGTGTGATGTTTAGAACAGTGCCATTGCAAAATTACATTTGTAAAGGAAAAATTGTCATTTAAAATCGCTCACGGCTGTAATGTATTGCCGGCTCCCGGCAATATAGATCAAAAATCACTGGAAAAATTTGCGTGGGGGTCCTCCCAAAATCCAAACAAGGCCCTTTTTAAAAAAAAATTTGGAGTAGGGTTTATTTATTTATTTTAGGTACTTATATAGCGCAGTGAATTTACGCAGCACTTTTACATATACATTGACATCAGTCCCTACCCTCAAGGACCTTGCAATCTAAGGTCCCTAGCTCACATTTATACATACACATACTATTGTCAATTTAAACAGGATACAATTGACCTACCAGCGTGTCTATGGAGTGCGAGAGGAAACCAGAGTACCCGGAGGAAACCCACGCAGTCACAGGGAGAACATGCAAACTCCAGGCAGGTAGTGTTGTGGTTGGGATTTGAACCAGTGACCCTTTTGATGCTAGGTGACAGTGCTAACCACTACACCACTGTGCCTCCCCACCCTTAACTACTTAAATACACTATGTTATATATACTACACTGACTACACCATGTAGTCTAAACTATATACTACGGGGACTACACTCTATAAAATTGTAATGACATGCCCCAGTCAAACAGAAAAATTGGGCCTTGGGTGTTGGTGGTGGCAGAATACTGTAAACCCTCGCAGTTACTCTCGTTGGACGCAGGAACAGGTCCTACAGTTGTAATTTATTTAAAAATGGTGCAGAAAAATTGGGCCTTGGGTGTTGGTGGTGGCAGAACACTGTAACACCTAGTAGTTACACTCGTTGTAAGCAGGAACAGGCCCTGCAGTTGTAATTTATTTAAAAAATTGTAATGACATGCACCAGTCAAACAATTGCAGAAAAATTGGGCCTTGGGTGTTGGTGGTGGCAGAACACTGTAACACCTAGCAGTTACTCTTATTGGGTGCAGGAACGGGCCCTGCAATTAAATATTATTTTACACTTCCGGTTCCGGCGCCTGATGGGAAGGAGGTGAGCAGAGGCAGCTCCTGCCACACTCTCCCCAAAACCTGCCCTAAAACTCTGCTCTAACTTCCGGGTGACCCCCCTAAGCCACCGGTGGGACCTCCATGGACCGCTTTGTTGAGCGGATGTACGCCTGTTAGGAAAAGACTGTGCTGAGGGTTAATTGCATTTGATTGTGGTTTCCTCTATTTCCTGGAACAGCAGCAGCTCTATTTAAACTTCCTGCTTCCTGTAGCAAGTGCTGTCCGTTCTACAGCGTTTAGTGTGAGTTCCTTGCTTCCTGACTATCTGATACCTGTTCCAGTGACCCGGCCTGCTTTGACCCTGCTCTGAACTCTGCCTGCACCGACCCCGGCTTCTACGACCACTCTACTGCCTGCTCCCTTGTACCTTGCTGCCTGAACGTTGCCAACCCAGCCTGCACCCGACCATCCGTCTGCCTGAACCCTTGTACTGCACCGCCCGCCAGTTACCGACCCGGACTGCCTCACGACCCTTCTGCCTGTACGAGCTCCAGCGGACATCTACCTTGCATCAGTGACTGTCCAGCCCTCGTGCCCCCCCGTGCTCCTGGGTTCCCTGTCTGCACTACCAGGGGCTCACAAACCGGGGCGGCAAGAGAGGTACCCCCTGCATAAGCCAGACTCCATCACCAGGTGCGTGACAGTAACGGACAGCCATGCCTGAGTCTACGCGGGGGGGGCCTCTCCTGTGAACGAACTTTGCTCTCACCTGGCCTGGCTGACCCAAGCCATACAATCCTTGCAGGAGGACTACTACCGGTTAGAGAGACGGCTCCAGGAGCTCACCACGGGCCAATCTACAGCCTGCACCACAGTGACAATGACCTCTGAACCTCAAGTACCCCTACCGGAACGGTTCTCAGGCGACCGCACCAAGTTCCGGGCCTTCCGGGTCTCTTGTGAACTCTATCTTGCTGTCCAACCCAGCACCTACTCCTTGGAGACTACCAAAGTGGGTCTTGTTATCTCCTTGTTGCTGGAAGAACCCCAGTCTTGGGCACACCGCCTGCTGGAATAGAGGGCTCCGGAAGTCTCTAACCTGACCGCCTTTTTCAAGGCTATGGCCTGCCTCTATGAGGACCCACATCAGGCCGCCATGGCGGAAGCTGCACTCCATGCATTCCAGCAGGGCTGCCGCACGGCGGAGGACTATGTGGCCGAGTTTAGGCGCTGGAGTGCCGACACGGAGTGGAACAACGCTGCACTAGGTCATCAGTTCTGTTTGGGTCTCTCTGACCCACTGACTCTGGACGCATTAATCGAGCTCTTGATCCAGATTGACAGGCGTCTCAGAAAACGGGGAGCTGAGCGGTCAGCCGCGTCTTCGTGACTTACTTGGAGGCAACCCCCTGGCTCCCACGGTCGCTACAGTAGCCTCTGCTCAGCCCGAGCCTAAGAAATCAGGTATACTCCGTTCTCCCCTCACCCAGGAGGAGCGGCAATACCGCCTGAATCACCGCCTGTGCCTGTACTGTGGAGAACCAGGACACATAGTGGGGTCTTGCCTGGCCAAGCTTGGTCAACACACACCACCTGTCATTGGCAACGCACCAGCCTCATCAAATGCCTCTTCTCACCTGACGCTTCCTCTGTTCCTTCAGCTCCCTGACAAGACTATCTGGATTGCTGCCATCATAGACTCGGGTGCCTGCAGTGGGTTCATCGACCGCTCCTTCGTGGCCCAGCATCAGATTCCTCTACGGCCAAAGTCTCAATGACTGGTGGTACGCCTGGCGGATGGCACCAACATCAAATCGGGTGTGGTCACCCATGAGACCTGTCCTCTGCCTGCTACAACCTTGGATGGTCACCAGGAGTTCCTCTGCTTGGATGTCATTGCATCCCCCCTGTTCCCTATTATCCTGGGTATACCCTGGCTGCAGGCCCATAGCCCCAGCATCAACTGGGCTACAGGCGAAAACCAAGTTCCAGTCACCCTATTGCCGCCAGCACTGCTTCCCAGTGACTAAGGAAGCTGTTCCTACGCTGCTCAGTCTGGACACAGATGCAGACCTAGACGTCCATCAGTTGGTGCCCTCGGTGTACCACAGTTACCTAGATGTGTTCAGCAAGAAGGGCGCGGAACAGTTGCCGGCCCACAGGGCATATGACTGCCCTATCGAGCCAAAGTCCCTTTTGGAAGGATTTTCCCTTTAACGGAGCTGGAACTGGTGGCCCTCAAGGCCTATATAGATGAGAACCTACAGAAGGGGTTCATCCCACCCTATACGTCGCCCACAGGAGCGGGAATATTCTTTGTAGAAAAGAAGGATCACACTCTGAGACCTTGCATTGACTACTGCAAACTAAATAAGATAACGGTGAAAAACCGCTATCCTCTCCCCGTGGTCCCAGAGCTCTTCCAGAGGTTAGGACCAGCAAGAGTGTTCACCAAGCTGGACCTCTGCGGAGCATATAACTTAGTCCGTATCCGGGGGGGCAATGAATGGAAGACCGCCTTCCGAACCCGGTTCGGACACTTTGAGTACTTGGTGATGCCCTTTGGGCTTTGTAACGCCCCAGCTACGTTTCAGCACTTTGTAAACGATGTGTTTAAAGACTTCTTGGATCAGTTCATCATCGTTTACTTGGATGATATCCCCGCAGGCATGTGGCTAGTGTCCTGAGCCGCCTTCGACAACATGGGCTCTATGCCAAGGCGGAGAAATGCGACTTTGAACGGTCAAGTATCCCCTTCCTGGGGCTTATCATGTCCGTCACCAGCATTACCATGGACCCACAGAAGGTCACGGCTATCCTGGATTGGCCGGCCCCTACAGACAAGAAGGGAGTTCAGCAGTTCATTGGCTTTGCCAATTTTTATAGAAAATTTATAAAGGGGTTCTCAGCCATTATTGCCCCAATTACCCAGCTGACCAAGCTGAACACACAATTCATGTGGACCACGGAAGCCCAGGAAGCCTTTGTGACCCGTAAGAAACTCTTCACGTCTGCACCCATCCTCAGGCACCCGGACCCCGCCTTGCCATTTGTCTTGGAGGTAGATGCCTCTGAAGTAACCGTGGGGGTGGTGCTATCTCAAAGGCATGGAGTCAAGGCTGCCCTACACCCTGTGGCATTCTTCTCCCGCAAACTGACCACCCCAGAAAGGAATTAGGGCGTGGGAGATAGGGAGCTTCTGGCAATTAAATCGGCCTTGGAAGAGTGGCGCTATCTGTTAGAGGGAGCCAGGCACCCCATTTTGATCTTCACTGAAAATTTGGAATACCTTAGAGCAGCCAAGAGACTGAGACCTCGCCAAGCCCGGTGGGCACTCTTCTTCTCACGCTTCCTCTTCCACGTAACCTACAGGCCAGGGTCGAAGAACATCAAGCCTGACGCCCTATCAAGGATGTTCTGTAAACGTGGTGAGCCGGCGGCCCCTGATACGATCCTGCACCCCCGAAACTTCCTGTTAACCCAAGGGGACCTGTTGTCCTGAATCAGACAGTCCCTAGCCAGGACTCCCGGACCGACAGACCCCAACCTACTAACCAGAGATGGCCTACTGTGGCATGGCAGCAGACTTTTTGTCCCAGTGGACCAACGCCTATCAGTTCTGGCATCCTGTCACGAGAGTAAATTGGCAGGACACTTCGGTGCTCACAAAACTACCGAACTGCTGCTGCGATCATTTTGGTGGCCACGAGCAGGCGAGGACTGTAGGAAATATGTCAGCTCATGCCTTATCTGTGCCCAGAACAAGAGCAGTAAGACCAAGGCCTGGGGCTTACTAAAGCCACTTCCGGTGCCCGAGAGGGCCCGGTCCATGATCTCGATGGACTTTATTGTCGAGCTGCCGCCATCCCAGGGGTATTCTACCATCTTCGTGGTAGTGGATCGGCTAACGAAGATGGCCCACTTCTTGCCCATGAAGGGAACCCCATCAGCCGCTGAAACGGCCGAGATATTCATCCGAGAAATAGTGAGGCTCCATGGACTTCCAACCAGCATTGTCTCTGACCGCGGAGTCCAGTTTACCTCCCGGTTCTGGAAGGCCCTGTGCTCCGCACTTGACATTGAACTGGCATACTCTTCGGCATACCACCCACAGACAAATGGGCAGACAGAGGGGACCAATCAGACGCTCGAGCAGTATCTCCGCTGCTTCACGTCATTCTCACAAGACGACTGGGCCTCTCTGCTGCCCCTGGCGGAGTTTGCTTTCAATAACACCGTCCATTCAGCTACCAACCAGTCTCTGTTTCTGGCCAATTACGGGTTCCAGCCGACATTTATGCTCAACCACGGTCTTGAAAGTACTGTACCAGCGGCCCAAGAAATGACCAAGTTCTGGGAAGAGAACCGCAAACTCCGTCAGGAGACCATGGCCTGGACCCAGGAGCATAACAAAGAGGTGTTCGACAAGGGAAGACGGGGAGAGTTGGACTTACAGCCTGGGGAAAAGGTCTGGCCGGCCACGAGGAACTTGAGGCTAGCCTGCCCCTCCAGGAAATTGGGCCCCGGGTTTATTGGCCCCTTCCCTGTGAAAAGGAAGATTAACAGGGTGGCCTATGAGTTGGAGCTCCCGTCGTCCCTTCGTGTCCACCCAGTGTTCCACGTGTCACTGCTGAAGATTGTGACCCCAAATCCTTTTCCCCAGCAGAAGACTAGTCCACCGGGCCCAATCCTAGTAGATGGCGAAGAGGAGTTCGAACTGGAGGCTATCCTGGATTGCCGGAAGAGGGGTAACACGGTTCAATACTTAGTGAAGTGGAAGGGCTACGGCCCAGAAAAAAACTCCTGGGAGCCGGCAGATAACATTCATGCGGATGAACTCATCCGATCCTTCAAGGAGAACAACCCTGCTAAACTAGCCTGTTTGGGCATCCAGAGGCTGCCCCTTGGGGGGGGGGGCAGTGTTTTAGGAAAAGACTGTGCTGAGGGTTAATTGCATTTGATTGTGAGTTCCTTAATTTCCTGGAGCAGCAGCAGCTCTATTTAAACTTCCTGCTTCCTGTAGCAAGTGCTGTCCGTTCTACAGCGTTTAGTGTGAGTTCCTTGCTTCCTGACTATCTGATACCTGTTCCAGTGACCCGGCCTGCTTTGACCCGGCTCTGAACTCTGCCTGCACCGACCCTGGCTTCTACGACCACTTTACTGCCTGCTCCCTTGTACCTTGCTGCCTGAACGTTGCCGACCCAGCCTGCACCCGACCATCCGTCTGCCTGAACCCTTGTACTGCACCGCCTGCCAGTTACCGACCCGGACTGCCTCACGACCCTTCTGCCTGCATGAGCTCCAGCGGACATCTACCTTGCATCAGTGACTGTCCAGCCCTCGTGCCCCCCGTGCTCCTGAGTTCCCTGTCTGCACTACCAGGGACTCACGAACCGGGGCCGCAAGAGAGGTACCCCCTGCATAAGCCAGACTCCATCACCAGGTACGTGACAACGCCCGAGCGGTCTCTTCTACGCTCCCAGGGATGGGAGAGGTGGCTGCAGCTGCAGCCAATATGGCGGCCGCGCCATGCGCTCCGGATGCCGTACGTTCAGAAGCCGTTTGCCTCCCAGCAAAGCCACCGACAAGCTCCATATCTCTGGACACAGATCCGGCTGCCCCTGCAAATATAGCACAGGCAGTGGTCACCCTCCTAGCCCCCACTCTCGCTGCCACAGTGGATACAGCGGTGCAGAAAGTGTTGAAACAGCTCCATTTGGAACTGCAGGCACAATCTCAGCGGCTGACACA
Organism: Glandirana rugosa; assembly: GCA_018402905.1. Classification (NCBI taxonomy): domain Eukaryota; kingdom Metazoa; phylum Chordata; class Amphibia; order Anura; family Ranidae; genus Glandirana; species Glandirana rugosa. The sequence goes on from BLSH010135667.1 coordinate 271,074, forward strand.
GGCAGAGGAAAGGATCTCCATATTGGAAGATGAGACTAAGGCTAATTCTGCTACAATCGCGCGCATGTCTGCCTCACACAGGGACATTTGGAATAAACTAGACGATTTAGAAAATTGTTCGCAAAGAAACAATTTGAGCATTATTGGACTCTCTGAATCGATATCTAATGGGCAACTCATAAATATATGCTCTAAAATTATCTCTGAACAGCTAAGCTTGCGCATCCCGTGTGCAGTCGAACGTGCCCATCGCATCGGACAATATGTTGAAAACCGCACTAAGCCTCGCCATGTTATTGTCAGGTACCTCAACTATGCGGACAAGAATGCTATTATGCAAAAATTCCACAAGTCCCGCTCTTTATCGCCGGATGGGGTGAAACTGCTACTCTTTGCGGACTATTCAATACAGGTGATGAAACAGCGCAAGGCCTTTTCGGAAGTCTGCACCACCCTCTACAATCAGCAAGTCAGATTCGCCCTGGCCTACCCAGCCATCCTACACGTCCACCTTCAATCAGGGGAACATCTCACATTCAGCACCCCTGAAGAAGCTGACCGTTATATAAGTGATACCCTGGCCCCGTAGAGATGGAACACTCTGACTCTGCGGACGGATCCCTCAAATCTGCTCCTCGTTCCACCCAACCGAGGCAACAACACTCTCCAACCAAGCCGCCATACAAATGCAGCCGGGTAAACCCCCAGGAGGGCCACTCTGGAATCCGCTGAGGAAAATGTGTTCTGGGTCGAGTGGACCATCCTGGAGACGGGAAGTATACCCTTTTTCGCCATGTGCCCCTCTAAGCTCTCTTTTGCCTCTATCTCTGACTGCCTTTATTTATTTTTTTTACCAACCCCCTTTTTTTTTTTCTCTTTGAACACTATTAGACCTTTTGAGGGCACACAGTGGGAGTAATATACCTCTCACACTTAGGGGATGTTTGTCCCTTCAATTAATTAATGCCACTGGTTCTAAATGTTCTTTTCTCAAGTTTATACTCTTGAATTCAATGTGAGCAGCCAGCCCGCTTCTCTTCAGTTAGGTTGACACTGTAAGGGGCGTGCCCCACTTTGGCTTGCCTTCCCTGCTGTGGCTCCCACCGGGTTCAGGCACCCACCCTGTTGCCCCAACCCTAGTCGCCCTATACCCTATTCATCCTTCCCCCCCTCCCCTACACCCCCCCTCCCCATCCTTGAAGTTTGAGGTCTACTCCTGAAGGGGGAGAGGTGAGATGGCTGTTACTCTGTTCTACATGTTAGTGGGTTCCTATGAGGAAAAAAGTGAAGTTGTTGTTTACTGTTTACTGCTCCCCTTACCCTAACCCCCCCCCCTCAATTCCTTCTACAGCTAAGCTGTCACTATATGTTGGTCACAAATACCTGTTCACCCTATGCCCTGCCAGGTGACTAGCAATCTTCCGGTGAACCCCAGATAAATGACGACCTCCCAATATTGCTATTGCGATCATGCCCACCGGCCTATACCCCATATCCTTTACAGATATGGCTTTGTGACCTGATGGGAGTCACCTGAAGATTGTGTCCTGGAACGTCAAGGGACTTTGTTCCCCAAGTAAGCGTATGATGGTTCTTAGACACCTAAAACGCCTGCGGGCAGATGTGGCCCTCCTTCAGGAGACACACCTATCCATAGACGATCTGCCCCGCCAGTGCAAACTTTGAGTAGGCAAGGTTTTTGGGTCTTCAGCGATTAGCCGCAAAGCTGGAGTAGCTATCTTGGTTCACAAAAACTTAAGATATAAAATTTGTGAGGTACAGACTGACTCGACTGGCCGCAAACTGACACTTCAAATGACCTTAGCTTCAAAAGACATAGCCATCACCAATATATATGCTCCGAACTCCCCAGATACCCCCTTCTTTCAAGAAATGGTCTCTTGGATACCCCTGTGGAAGTCTTAGTAGACGAAACGCGTCGGGTAGACGATCCTGCTCCCATCTACTGCGCCTTTTTTACTTACCTGGAATTCCATGTGCCTGTTACTTGTTTTTAGCATGTAAGTGCAATAATTTTATAAATAAACCGTATCTGGTCATACAGTATCACACTATGTAGCTTTTATTTCCTACTGAGGCTTGCTGTGATACTATCTGGATCCCTATACTCTTGCCTCTACATCTGGAGCCTGGTCTCTTCAAGTGGTTGGACGACTGGCCCTTTATCGTCACCTCAATTTGTGGATGCCTGATGTTCGGGATGCCAGTGATTGAATTCGACCTGCATACCTGTAAACCAGCCTGGTCCCTTCAAGTCGTTGTGCGACAGGTCTTTCATCTCTACTTTACTCTGTGGATGCCTGACGACCTGGGAATCCGACCTACATGCCTGTATACCAGGTATTTCTGGTAAGAGTACCCTATTCATACATGGTGTTTTCATCTTGCACAAGTTGAAGATTTTTTCACGTTTTATTTACTTTTTAGTCGCTTCAGACACTTTTTGTTTCACGTTCCAGAGATAAACTTCTCCACTGGTGGATTAATATTATTGAACTTCACCTTACCATATTACAGTGTGGTTACATCTATATATTTTGCAATATTCTTTTGTAGATTTCATGTCTGTGATTTACGTTTTTTTTTTTTTTCTTCTCAATTCACTCTCAGTGCCTCGACCAGGGGGCTTATTTTCACGTTTATGCTCATGCGCTGCACATTTTTTATATCCATCTGTAATCCGGTATTTTGTTAAGGCTGTTTGTGCTAGCTGCTCACTATTTCACTGATTAGCGCGGTATTTTCTCTTTTTTAATCTTGGATACTGACTACCCCTGACACCCTCCACCTAGTGGGAGGCGACTTTAATTCAGTTATGTCGCCAGCGTAAGACCGCTCGGGTGCCCGACCACATACAACGCAAGGGTCTCATAACGTGCCACCACATCCGCCTCTCTTAGCACAAGCGGTAGACTCTATGAGCTTTGTAGATCTCTGCCGCTTAGTTTACCCCACCGACCGCAAGTATACCTTCTGTTCTCCCCCTCATCAGTCCTTCTCCCGAATTGACTACTTTTTTGCCTCCCCTGCTTTGACACCTATAGTGCATAACCCTCAGATCCTCAACACTAAAATATCTGACCATAGCCCGATGACAGTACTCTTAACCAATATTAAACCACCCCCCCCCCCACCTGGCATTTTCCTTCCTACCTAGCAGATAACGATGATTTCCACCATATGCTATATACGTCCTGGGCAGACAATGCCTCTACAAACGGCGCACACATCACTGACCTAAATCTCTTCTGGGATGCGGGTAAAGCATTCCTAAGAGGGAAAATTATTTCCTACACTGCCCAATATAAAAAACACTCAAAACAACAATATACGCAAGCCAGTGAAGCCCTAAGGAAGGCACACTAGCAACTCTCGTCGAACAGAAATACTGAGAATATACAAAGGTGGCAAAAAGCCAAACATGATTTTGACCTATGGGCAGAACAACAAGAGGCTGCTAAAACGTCCTATTCTACTCTTCACTTCCATAGATTCGGCAATAAGGCAGGTAAATTGTTGGCCAAGTTATGTT
>BLSH010135667.1:274636-306951 GCA_018402905.1 Glandirana rugosa
CCCGAAGTGACCGAACGCATATAACAACAAAACTCACAAAAAATATAACCCGTCACATCCTTTATTAAAAGGGAGAATCCTTACGAAATGGGCGTAGGGTCTTCTCTAAATCCAGTCACTACACACGCGGCAAACATCTCCGTAACAGACGGGTCCTGCATATATCGTATACCACCTTTAGTAGCAATAGACGATCCATCCTGCCTTTTACGGTCCACCCCCCCCACCAACCCCCCCCCCACCTGGCATTTTCCTTCCTACCTAGCAGATAACGATGATTTCCACCATATGCTATATACGTCCTGGGCAGACAATGCCTCTACAAACGGCGCACACATCACTGACCTAAATCTCTTCTGGGATGCGGGTAAAGCATTCCTAAGAGGGAAAATTATTTCCTACACTGCCCAATATAAAAAACACTCAAAACAACAATATACGCAAGCCAGTGAAGCCCTGAGGAAGGCACACTAGCAACTCTCGTCGAACAGAAACACTGAGAATATACAAAGCTGGCAAAAAGCCAAACATGATTTTGACCTATGGGCAGAACAACAAGAGGCTGCTAAAACGTCCTATTCTACCCTTCACTTCCATAGATTCGGCAATAAGGCAGGTAAATTGTTAGCCAAGTTATGTTCACCCCCCCCCCAGACACCCCACTTACATTCCTGCTCTAAAGGATAGCATGGGCAAATCTACAAATTTTCCCACTGACATCCGTAAATTTCTCACGGACCACTATACCTCCTTATATGCCCCAGACCCAATGGATCACACGAACTGCTGACAAAGATCACCCTGCCTAAATTGTACTCGCTACAACTCGCAACCCTCAACGCTCCCATATCCGTCTAGGACATCCAACTGACTATCAAATCTTTGGCCTCGGCCAAAGCCCCAGGCCCTGGTGGCTTTACAGCCAAATTCTACGAGGTAATGAAAGATTTTATCCCTGATATGCTCAAGCATGTCAAGCAGGCCCACATCAAGCTGATTGCTAAAGCAGGTAAGGACCCCCTTAGCCCAGGCTCTTACCGCCCAATATCCTTAATTAATGTTGACGTAAAAATCGTATCCAAAATAATTGCTTCCCGTCTAGCCAAGCTCCTTCCATCTATTCTTAATCCAGCCCAAGCTGGCTTTGTACCAGGATGATCCACCACCCTGAACATTCTCAAGGTCCTCCTCGCATTGGAACATGCTAAAGCCTACCCAAACCAGGACGTGGCTATCATCTTGCTCGATGCTGAAAAAGCATTTGATAACATCAGCTTTTCTTGGTTGTTCAGGGTGATGAACGTCCTTGGCTTCTCTGGCCCAATCTTACGATTCGTGCAACAAATGTACGCGTCCCCCACAGCTAGGATTGTTACACCGGACTTTATCTCAGACGTTATCCCCCTGACAAAAGGAACCCGCCAGGGCTGCCACCTAACCCCCTTACTTCTCAACTTGGCCATCGAGCCTCTGTCCAGATTACTCAACTCCCCCGAGGGCATCAGTGGCATTACACTAGGCGAACAAACCTTCCATTCCACGCTTTTTGCGGATGATATACTGTTATTCTCTACCAATCCACAATCAGACTTTACCAAACTTACATCTTTGCTGCCTTTCGACTGAGTTCAGGGCTCAAAATCAATTTTGGCTAAAAGTGAGGTATTAGCACTCCAGCCCCGAAAATCCGATGAGTGGAAACTTGTCTCCCCTTTCGCTCTAGCACCCCATCACATAACATACTTGGGTATCCACATAGGAAGGGACCCTTCCTCATTATATTCTCTCAATTACCCATCTGTCATTACTAAAATTGTGAAGGAGCTGGAAGCATGGGCAACCCTTTCACTCTTCGTGAGATTCCACCTGTTTAAAATGGTGTCATTTGTACGTCTGCTTTACACCACTTGGGCTGGTGGTGCCCAAGTGGTGTAAAGCAGGTTGCCCAATATACGGTTTTACAACCTCTCATGCCTACTCAGAAAGGGCCTCGACTGGCTAACAGGTAATTCTAGATATTCCAATCATATGCTTGAGGGTGCCATGACATTCCCATACTCTCTCCCAGCCATCCTCCACTCAAACCTAGAAGTACTACCACCTCATCTTAAAACATGTGTCCTCATTAGGGACACTGTCATTGCTTGGAGAGAGGTGTGGAGGTTAGTTGGTCTTCCCTCAAGTATATTGTGCCATCTGATTATCCAGACCAACCCGATGTCTCTGCCGTCTACCATGTACGACATCTTTGCCCTTTGGAATACACAAGGTCTAACTAAAGTAGCCTCCTTGTTCCTCAAGACGGCTGGTCAGCTTAAGCCTTTTCAGACACTCGCACGGGAATATTCCCTACCTCCCTCACACCTGTTCTATTACCATCAGCTAACAGACTATCTTCGATCCTACTACCGCCGGGGATCTGGCCCCCTCCGGCATTCTTTTATAGACACAGCAATTAAGCGAGATTCCTACTCCATCTCTGAATTGTACTCCTCTCTTATAACTCACCAATCTGCTAAATATAATCTTGCCCTGTTTCGCAAGTGGTCATCCATCTTTAATGATAGCGATCTGAAGGATATCGTCATATCCGCAAACTTACTATCTCAGAGTCCTGGCGTGAAACACAATTTAAGATCATCCATAGAGCCTACTATCCATTTTGCCACAGCAATGAGAACCCCAACCTGGCACACTGCCCGTGGTGTTCTATGCAGCATCCCACGCTTCTGCATCGCCTCTGAGACTGTCCACACATCGAGGCTTACTGGGACGCCGTATTGGCATACATACATCAAACCAATCAAGACCAAGTACCCAAATCTCCATTGATCTGCCTTTTCGGATACGATTCTTCTACATCACCCTCTCCAAACTCCAACCTCTCGCGCTGGCCCCAATTTATGCTTGTTACATATATTAAGAAATTGACCATAGTATATGACATCATGATGTATGACGTATATGTATATTTCTGCTGTATTCATTCAAAATTCCTAATAAAAATTAAAAAAAAAAAAAAAATTATTTTAAAAATTGTAATGACATGCACTTGTAAAACACGTGCAGAAACATTGGCCCTTGGGTGTTGGTGGTGGCAGAACACTGTAACCCCTCACAGTTACTCTCATTGGAAGCAGGAACAGGCCCTGCTCTTTTTTTAAAAAAATGTTATGACTTCCCCTGTAAAACAGATGCAGAAAAATTGGGCCTTGTGTGTTGGTGGTGTCCTAAACACAAAATATTGTTGGAAGCTAGCATCATCAGGATTCAGGACAGGAGGAATAGGATAGGCAGCATAGGCAGTTTTCAAGGGATCCCAGATCCCTAGCAAATTCAATCTCTTGCATCAGCATCGGGGGCTTGATAGCTGTTGATCCAGGACTGATTTATTTTAATAAATGTGCGCCTATCAACCGAGTCTGTGGACAGGCGCACTCTTTGATCCGTTACAAACCCTCCAGCAGCACTGAATGTCCGTTCAGAAAGCACGCTGGATGCAGGACAGGCCAGTAGTTCGATTGCATATTGAGCAAGTTCCGGCCAGTGGTCCATCCTCAAGACCCAGTAACTCAGTGGATTCTCAGTTGGAAAGGTATCCAAGTCTACTCTTGCCCCTAGATATTCCTGCACCATATAATGCAGACACTGAAGATGGTTGCTTGAACCCTGGGCGCTGAGGACTGAAAAAATGTTTAAAGGCATCGGTCAGCCAGCCACCTTCTCCACGGCTCTTTCTCTGACTGTAGGAAGCCTCAGAAACACTTTGTCCAGCAGCAGGAAAAAGGTAACATCCCAGGGTCTCAAAAGGCATTGCACAAGCTTTTTTCAAGCTATCCTGAAAATGTTTCATCCGCTGCTCCAAGAAGAAGGGCAAAATCGAATGCTCTAGATTTTGCCCTTCTTCTTTTCCATGCCGATTGGGTTGTATGGGAGCATTGGAGATTGATTGACACATAACATTAGTCTGAAGAGCTGGAGATCGAGTCTGAGAGGAACATTATATTATACCCCAGAGAGGGGAAACAAGCGCTCTTTGCCTTGTATTAAGGTGAGAGGCCAACTTTGCTGGTGGAGGATACGACTTTAGCACGTGTGTTCTGATTTCATTTTCCAAAATCGGGGTCTTCTCTCTCAGATCTCTCCATCTATGGATCTTTCTTCAGAATTTCAACTTGCTTGTCAATTATGATGAACTATTGGATATCTTATTACACATATTGTTGCTGTTTTTTATTTTTTGGTTAACACGATTTTTATATTGAGATGGTGAAGTTTATTATCATGAGAACATTTACCAATGGTACAGTCATCTAATTGGTGACTGTTTTTAGGTGGCACTTTGTTTGCACTTTTGAAAAGTGGATTTAACACATTGTGTATTTATACACTGCACTATTGTCAGCACTTTATTTCATATATGCACAGTGAATACATTTATGTGAGAATATATTATTAGCACTTCAGGTAGATATTTTTGTTATTTATCTTTGGTTGCACTGTATATATGGTCTACACTGAATGCAGCGTGTGTATATATATATATAGATAGATAGATAGATAGATAGATAGATAGATAGATAGATAGATAGATAGATAGATATACAGTATCTCACAAAAGTGAGTACACCCCTCACATTTTTGTAAATATTTTATTATATCTTTTCATGTGACAACACTGAAGAAATGACCCTTTGCAACATTGTAAAGTAGTGGGTGTACAGCTTGTATAACAGTGTAAATTAGCTATCCCCTCAAAATAACTCAACACGCAGCCATTAATGTCTAAACCACTGGCAAAAGTGAGTACACCCTTCAGTGAAAATGTCCATATTGAGCCCAAAGTGTCAATATTTTATGTGGCCACCATTATTTTCCAGCACTGCATTAACCCTCTTGGGCATGGAGTTCACCAGAGTTGCACAGGTTGCCACTGGAGTCCTCTTCGACTCCTTCATGATGACATCACGTAGCTGGTGGATGTTAGATACCTTGGGCTCCTCCACCTTCCATTTGAGGATGCCCCACAGATGCTCAATAGGGTTTAGGTCTGGAGACATGTTTAGCCAGTCCATCACCTTTACCCTCAACTTCTTTAGCAAGGCAGTAGTCATCTTGGAGTTGTGTTTGGGTTGTTATCATGTTGGAATACTGCCCTGTGGCCCAGTTTTTGAAGGGAGGGGATCATGCTCTGCTTCAGTATGTCACAGTACATGTTGGCATTCATGGTTCCCTCAATGAACTGTAGCTCCCCAGTGCCGGCAACACTCATGCATCCCCAGACCATGACACTCCCACCACCATGTTTAACTGTAGGCAAGACACACTTGTCTTTGTACTCCTCACCTGATTTTCGCCACACACGCTTGAAACCATCTGAACCAAATAAGATTATCTTGGTCTCAGCAGACCACAGTACATAGTTCCAGTAATCCATGTCCTTAGTCTGGTTGTTTTCATCAAACTGTTTGCGGGCTTTCTTGTGCATCATCTTTAGAAGAGGCTTCCTTCTGGGATGACAGCCATGCAGACCAATTTGATACAGTGTGCGACGTATGGTCTGAGTACTGATAGGCTGACCCCCCACCCCTTCATCCTCTGCAGCAATGCTGGCAGCACTCATACGTCTATTTCCCAAAGACAACCTCTGGATATGACGCTGAAGACGTGCACTCAACTTCTTTGGTCGACCATGGCGAGGCCTGTTCTGAGTGGAACCTGTCTTGTTAAACCGCTGTATGGTCTTGGTCACCGTGCTGCAGCTCAGTTTCAGGGTCTTGGCAATCCTCTTATAGCCTAGGCCACCTTTATGTAGAGCAGCAATTGTTTTTTTAGATCCTCAGAGAGTTCTTTGCCATAAGGTGCCATGTTAAACTTCCAGTGATCAGTATGAGAGAGTGAGAGTGATAACACCAAATTTACCACACCTGCTCCCCATTCACACCTGAGACCTTGTAACACTAATGAGTCACATGTAACTGGGGAGGAAAAATGGCTAATTGGGGCCAATTTGGACATTTCACTTAGGGGTATACTCACTTTTGTTGCCAGTGGCTTAGACATTAATGGCTTTGTATTGAGTTATTTTGAGGGGGCAGCAAATTTACACTATTATGCAAGCTGTCCACTCACTACTGTACATTGCAGCAAAGTGTAATTTCTTCAGTGCTGTCACATGAAAACATATAATAGAATATTTATAAAAATGTGAGGGGTGTACTCACTTTTGTGAGATACTGTACATACAATATCTCGCAAAAGTGAGTACACCCCTCACATTTTTGTAAATGTTTTATTATATATTTTCATGTGACAACACTGAAGAAATTACACTTTGCTGCAATATAAAGTAGTGAGTGCACAGCTTGTATAACAGTGTAAATTTGCTGCCCTCTCAAAATAACTCAACACACAGCCATTAATGTCTAAACCACTGGCAACCAAAGTGAGTACACCCCTAAGTGAAAATGTCAAAATTGGGCCCAATTAGCTTTTTTCCTTCCCCGATGTCATGTGACTTGTTAGTGTTACAAGCTATCAGGTGTGAATGGGGAGCAGGTGTGGTAAATTTGGTGTTATCGCTTTCACTCTCTCATACTGGTCACTGGAAGTTCAACAAGACACCTCATGGCAAAGAACTCTCTGAGGATCTAAAAAAAAGAATTGTTGCTCTACATAAAGTGGCCTAGGCTGTAAGAGGATTGCCAAGACCCTGAAACTGAGCTGCAGCACGGTGGCCAAGACCATACAGCGGTTTAGCAGGGCAGGTTTCACTCAGAACAGGCCTCACCATGGTTGACCAAAGAAGTTGAGTGCACGTGCTCAGCGTCATATCCAGAGGTTGTCTTTGGGAAATAGACGTATGAGTGCTGCCAGCATTGCTGCAGAGGTTAAAGGGTTGGGGGGTCAGCCTGTCAGTGTTCAGACCATATGCCGCACACTGCATCACATTAGTCTACATGGCTGTCATTGCAGAAGGAAGCCTCTTATAAAGATGATGCACAAGAAAGCTCGCAAACAGTTTGCTGAAGAAAAACAGACTAAGGACATGGATTACTGGAACCATGTCCTGTGGTCTGATGAGACCAAGATAAACCTATTTGGTTCAGATGGTGTCAAGCGTGTGTGGCGGCAACCAGGTGAGGAGTACAAAGACAAGTGTGTCTTGCCTACAGTCAAGCATGGTGGTGGGAGTGTCATGGTCTGGGGCTGCATGAGGGCTGCCGACAACGGGAAGCTACAGTTCATTGAGGGAAACATGAATGTCAACATGTACTGTGACATACTGAGCTCTATTTGCGAAATTTCTGATTTTTGGCTGTTCCGATTGCCGAATTTCCGAATTACTGCAATTACCGCAATTGCCGCAATTACCCCAAACTACCACAACTGCCAAATTACCGCAAATTTCCGAATTTTCGAATCATAAAAACTAAAATTTGGAAAAAAATCGGAAATTCGGAATTTGTCCGAATTGCTGAATTTTGCAAGATTCCGTAAAAACGAAATTCGGAAAGAAACAAATTGTACAAGCCTAGAAACTACTCCTTTAGAGTGTATTGACCACATGCTTATAAGTGGAAACTACTCCTTTAGAGCATATTGACCACAAGCTTTGTAGGTGGAAAAGACTCCTTTATAGCCTGTTAGGTGTCATCATCCTGGTCAGTATGAAATGATCATTAGCAGTCCTTATGTTTTTTTGGAGCGTTGGTGTTCAGGGTTTCTGCTCCTAAAATGATGCAAAACATCTTAATTTGCATACCTTGAGCGCTCTTTTAAGAAATCATGTCCCATGTTGCCCCCTCCTACCTTTGCTAATCTTCTATGCCACTAACAGGTGCGGCAAGCTCATACTTGCACAAAATATATGGAAAAAATAATATTACCTCTCACCAAAAACAAACAGGTACACTGTCTCTTTAAGACCCATTTGCCTTCATCCACTCACTTCAGAAGCAGCAGCAGGCGAGCTCAGGCAGTCCTTCCATAGGCAGACTGGTGAGCTCAGGCAGCCCTTCCATAGGCAGACAGGTGAGCTCAGGCAGCCCTTCCATAGGCCAACAGGTGAGCTCTGGCATCCCTTCCATAGGCAGACAGGTGGGCTCAGGCAGCTCTTCCATAGGCAGACAGGTGAGCTTAGGCAGCCCTTCCATAGGCATACAGGTGAGCTCAGGCAGCCCTTCCAAAGGCAGACAGGTGAGCTCAGGCAGCTCTTCCATAGGCAGACAGGTGAGCTCAGACAGCCCTTCCATAGGCAGACAGGTGGGCTCAGGCAGCCCTTCCATAGGCAGACAGGAGAGCTCAGACAGCCCTTCCATAGGCAGACAGGTGAGCTCAGGCAGCCCTTCCATAGGCAGACAGGTGAGCCCAGGCCGCCCTTCCATAGGCAGACAGGTGAGCTCAGGCAGCCCTTCCATAGGCAGACAGGTGAGATCAGGCAGCCTTTCCATAGGCAGACAGGTGAGATCAGGCAGCCCTTCCATAGGCAGACAGGTGGGCTCAGACAGCCCTTCCATAGGCAGACAGATGGGCTCAGGCATCCCTTCCATAGGCAGACAGGTGGGCTCAGGCAGCCCTTCTATGGGCAGACAGGTGAGCTCAGGCAGCCCTTCCATAGGCAGACAGGTGAGCTCAGACAGCCCTTCCACAGGCAGACAGGTGAGATCAGGCAGCCCTTCCATAGGCAGACAGGTGGGCTCAGGCAGTCCTTCCATGGGCAGACAGGTGAGCTCAGGCAGCCCTTCCATATGCATACAGGTGAGCTCAGTCAGCCCTTCCATAGGCAGACAGGTGGGCTCAGGCGGCCCTTCCATGGGCAGACAGGTGAGCTCAGGCAGCCCTTCCATAGGCAGACAGGTGAGCTCAGGCAGCCCTTCCATAGGCAGACAGGTGAGATCAGGCAGCCCTTCCATAGGCAGACAGGTGAACTCAGAAAGCCCTTCCATAGGCAGACAGGTGGGCTCAGGCAGCCCTTCCATAGGCAGACAGATGAGCTCAGGCAGCATTTCCAAAAGCAGACACAATCAGAGTCTGAGACACAGTCAGAGTCAGACTGGCAAACCCACTGAAGTACACAGCACAGCAGGGGAGCCAGGACAGCACATCCAGAGGCAGACAGGAGACACACTCAGAATCTGAGGTAGGTCCTTTACCTGGCAGGACTGCAGAGGAAAAGGGAGAAAAAGCCCTCTCAACTGCAGACCTCCAAGATCATTTATGCCTTTGCATGGCAACTGCGGTTACCAACCCGTGCTGCCCATCTCCTCGCCCACTGTGACATCATTCACAGCCGCTCTCACACTAACAATAAAGCCAGAAGAACAGTGCGGAGAGCTGCATATAAAAGACAGGACAAAACCCCAAGGGAGAGGCAATGATGAAATTGCAGAGCTTTTATAATACCACACCTGTACAATATCAATGCTGTTTAAGCATCATTTTGCCTGCAGCCCTGGCACAAAGGGAACCCAGTTTTTAGGAGGGTTAACCACCCAACACTCAGGGTCTTCCAACTCCATGAGAGGCTGAACATAAAGGGGTAGGTTCGGCAGAGGGGAATGCAGCACACCCCTTACATGCACACCAGAGACAAGACTCTGGGAATACAGCATGGCCGTGAGCTGCAGCCCACCCCCAGAAGAGAGCGATTCACCAATTAGCTGCGAGTGTCCCTGCGGTTGCCTAGCAACTCGCCGAGACGGCCGCCTCCGTGACGTCACCCGCTCAGCTCAGACGGGTTCCATGGCAGCTTGCACATGGAGCAGCCATTGTGGGACTACAGGCACCAGCAAGCCTGTTAGGAAAAATGGCCATTTCCAGCCAATGGCACCAAAACACTCTATTTAGCTGGACAGCATCCTGCTGTCCATTTTACAGTGTTCCAGTGTGTTCACGTGGCTTGTTTTGCTAAGACTTCCTGTATCTGTGACCTGGCTTGCCTGACCTTCATTTGAACTCTGCCTGCATCGACCCTCATCTTATCTAAGACCACGCTTCTGCCTGACCCTCTTGTACCTCAGCTGCCTGCCTGTTAACCACCTTGCCTGTACCTGATGACCCGCTTGCCTGCTCCCTTTGTACTGCACTTGCCAGCTTGTTACCGAACCGGCCTGCATCACCACTCTTCTGTCTGCACAAGCTCCTGGAGGATCCTCACAACACCGAGTTCCATTCCTTTCTTATGAGTATACCTATATATTTTTTTTTCTTTTTTAAAAGGCATCCGGAGCGACGACAAAAGAACACTGGTGTAGGTAGACAGCCACCCTTTATGGACTAAGAAAAGGTGGTCCTGGAGAGGTCAGAGAGGGCGGAGCTGACCCATGGTAGGCTGACATGGGGAGGTCCAGGAAATATATACAGTATATTTATATATATATATATATATATACACACATATTGTATATACACTCACCGGACACTTTATTAGGTACACCTGTTCAATTGCTTGGTAACACAAATTGCTAATCAGCCAATCACATGGCAGCAACTCAATGCATTTAGACATCTAGACGTGGTGAAGATGACTTACTGACGTTCAAACTGAGGATTAAAATGGGGAAGAAAGGGGATTTAAGTGACTTGGAATGTGGCATGGTTATTGGTGCCAGACGGGCTGGTCTGAGTATTTCCAAAACTGCTGATCTACTGGGATTTTCATGCACAACCTTCTCTGGGGTTTACAGAGAATGGTCCAAAAAAGATAAAATAGAAAGAAAACAGTAACTCAAATAATCGTGACAACTAAGGTGTGCAGAATACCATCTCTGAATGCACAACACATCGAACGTTGAAGCAGATGGGCTACAGCAGCAGAAGAATGGTCTGAAAAAGAGGAAATATCCTGTAAGCGGCAGTCATGTGGATGAAAATGCCTTGTTGATGTCAGAGGTCAGAGAATGGGCAGACTGATTTGAGATGATAGAAAAGAAACAGTAACTCAAATAATCATTTGTTACAATCTCTGAATGCACAACACATCGAACCTTAAAGCAGTTTAGCTACAGCAACAGAAGACCCCACTGGGTGTCACTCCTGTCAGCTAAGAACAGGGAACTGAGGCTACAATTCGCACAGACTCACCAAAATTGGACAATAGAAGACTGGAGAAATGTTGCCTGCTCTGATAAGTCTCAATTTCAGCTGCGACATTCAGATGGTAGTGTCAAAATTTGGCATAAGCAACATGAAAGCATGGTTTAGAAAAAGTATGACCAAGCACATATATAAATTGGTAGCCTCCATCCCTGGGTATTGTTTGAATAGCAAGGAGAGCTATTTGATGGGACACTTGGCACACTTTGGGCCCCTTAGTACCAATTAAACATCGTTTAAATGCCACGGCCTACCTGAGTATTGCTGCTGACCATGTCCATCCCTTTATGACTACAGTGTCCCCATCTTCTGATGGCTCCTTCCAGCAGAATAATGCACCAAGTCACAAAGCTCAAATCATCTCACCACTGGTTTCTTGAACATAACAATGAGGTCACTGCACTCCAATGGCCTCCACAGTCACCAGATCTCAATCCAATAGAGCACCTTTGGGATGTGGTGGAACAGGAGATTCACATCATGGATGTGAAGCTGACAAATCTGCAGCAACTGCTGATGCTATCATGTCAATATGGACCAAAATCTCTGAGGAATGTTTCCAGCACCTTGATAAACCTATGCCACAAAGAATTAAGGCAGTTCTGAAGGAAAAAAGGGGTCCAACCCGGGACTAGCAAGGTGCACTTTTCATAGGGCAGTTGTCTGGGAGGCGATAGGCCGCCTTCTCACTGCCCATTTTAATTCTTGAAATCCTGCAGCACCACGCCGCATTCACAAGTAACACAGGGTTGCAGGGTGGTTGCGGCACAGCCCCATTCACTGCTCATCAAATGCAATCTGTGATTTAAATTTTGCTGCAAAGCAATATGACTGTACAAGGACGGACTGACCATTCGGCACTCGGGTGGCACCCGAGGGCCTGTGGTCAGTGAGGGGGCCCCATGAGAGGCTCAGTCCGCCCCTCCTGACCATCCCTTCCGGCAGTTAATGCAGCGCTGGGAGAAGACTCAGGCTGGGCCGGGATGAGAGAGCGATTGTGGAGCCATGGTGATGAGGGCAGTGGCAGACGGTTCAGCCCCCTCTCCCCCCTGGAGAATTGAGTGGAGGGGCGGGGTCATAGTTCCACATCTCAGATGAAAGCCAATGCTGGATGTAGGAGAGTGCACTGCAGAATGGACTGGTCCCAGAGCTGGCAACCTGTGTGCAGCACAGCAGCAGGTCAGTGTGTGATCACCAGGCCAGCAGTTTAGTATGTCATAGTTCTTTAACCACTTCCCGCCCAGCCTATTGACATATGACGGCCGGGCGGGGTGTTTGGTGTCCTGACTGGACGTCTATTGACGTCCTCAGGATAACCCATGATCGGTGGTACCATGGGTCAGTCTGACCCACCGCATTACCGATCGAGGTAAAAGGCTTCCATCGGAAGCCTTTTACCATGTGATCAGCCGTGACTAATCACGGCTGATCACAGTGTAAACAGGAAGAGCCATTTATCGGCTTTTCCTCTGCTCAGGTCTGCAGACCTGAGCAGTGGAGAGCCGATCGGCTGCCCTCCTGATGGGGGGGCTGCGCTGAACGTTTATCAGTGCAGCCCCCCTCAGGATCACCACACTGGACCACCAGGGAGCCGACCAGGACCACCAGGGAGCACCCCCCCAAGGACACCATAAGGAGGCCGCCCAGGACCACCAGGGAGAAGATCAGGAGGCCACCCAGGGACCACCAGGGAGCCCACATTAGACCACCAGGTAAGGGGCATACAGTGCACTGTAGGGATGGCGCTGTGCCCATATCTGATGCTTGCCAGTGCCATCCCTAACAGTGCTATATGCACCAGTGCCCACCAGTGCCATGTACCAGTGCCTACCAGTGCCCACCAGTGCTGTCTATCAGTGCCCACCTGTGCCACCTATCAGTGCCCACCAGTGCCACCTATCAGTGCCCAGCAGTGCCACCTATCAGTGCCTAGTGCCACCTATCAGTGCCGCCTATGAGTGCCCATTAGTGCCGCATATCAGTGCCGCATGTCAGTGCCCGTCAGTGCTGCATATACAGTCAGGTCCATAAATATTGGGACATTGACACAATTCTAATATTTTTGGCTCTATACACCACCACAATGGATTTGAAATGAAAGAACAAGATGTGCTTTAACTGCAGACTTTCAGCTTTAATTTGAGGGTATTTACATCCAAATCAGATGAACAGTGTAGGAATTACAACAGTTTGTATATGTGCCTCCCACTTTTCAAGGGACCAAAAGTAATGGGACAGATTAACAATCATAAATCAAACTTTCACTTTTTAATACTTGGTTGCAAATCCTTTGCAGTCAATTACAGCTTGAAGTCTGGAACGCATAAACATCACCAGATGCTGGGTTTCATCCCTGCTTGTTCTTGGGGCATTTTCCCTTCAGTTTGTCTTCAGCAAGTGAAATGCATGCTCAATCGGATTCAGGTCAGGTGATTGACTTGGCCATTGCATAACATTCCACTTCTTTCCCTTAAAAAACTCTTTGGTTGCTTTTGCAGTATGTTTCGGGTCATTGTCCATCTGCACTGTGAAGCGCCGTCCAATGAGTTCTGAAGCATTTGGCTGAATATGAGCAGATAATATTGCCCGAAACACTTCAGAATTCATCCTGCTGCTTTTGTCAGCAGTCACATCATCAATAAATACAAGAGAACCAGTTCCATTGGCAGCCATACATGCCCACGCCATGACACTACCACCACCATGCTTCACTGATGAGGTGGTATGCTTTGGATCATGAGCAGTTCCTTTCCTTCTCCATACTCTTCTCTTCCCATCACTCTGGTACAAGATGATCTTGGTCTCATCTGTCCATAGGATGTTGTTCCAGAACTGTGAAGGTTTTTTTAGATGTTGTTTGGCAAACTCTAATCTGGCCTTCCTGTTTTTGAGGGTCACCAATGGTTTACATCTTGTGGTGAACCCTCTGTATTCACTCTGGTGAAGTCTTCTCTTGATTGTTGACTTTGACACACATACACCTACCTCCTGGAGAGTGTTCTTGATCTGGCCAACTGTTGTGAAGGGTGTTTTCTTCACCAGGGAAAGAATTCTTCCGTCATCCACCACAGTTGTTTTCCGTGGTCTTCCGGGACTTTTGGTGTTGCTGAGCTCACCCGTGCATTCTTTCTTTTTAAGGATGTTCCATACAGTTGATTTGGCCACAACTAATGTTTTTGCTATCTCTCTGATGGGTTTGTTTTGTTTTTTCAGCCTAATGATGGCTTGCTTCACAGATAGTGACAGCTCTTTGGATCTCATATTGAGAGTTGACAGCAACAGATTCCAAATGCAAATAGCACATTTGAAATTAACTCTGGACCTTTTATCTGCTCCTTGTAAATGGGATAATGAGGGAATAACACACACCTGGCCATGGAACAGCTGAGCAGCCAATTGTGCCATTACTTTTGGTCCCTTAAAAAGTGGGAGTCACATATACAAACTGTTGTAATTCCTACACCGTTCACCTGATTTGGATGTAAATACCCTAAAATTAAAGCTGAAAGTCTGCAGTTAAAGCATATATTGTTTGTTTCATTTCAAAGCATTCAGTGTACAGATATCCAGGGGTGCACCATTCAGGCACCCAGGCACTGCTCGAGGGCTTGGAGCCAGTAGGGGGCCCCATGAGAGGCTCCTGTCCTAGATTTCACTTACTCCTACTTCGTATAGACAGGGTCAAGGTGAGGAGGAGCAGGCTGACGTGTGATGGGGGTGGTGTGTACATGGAGGGCACAGTCTGTATGGCTGGGGACATTGTACACATTTGAGGTGCATGGCTCCTCCACAGGTGAGGAGTCCTGTGATGGAGAGAGCCTGCTCATTGTCCTATGCCGTGTGACAGCTCCGCTCGTGTCCCTTCCTCTCCAGGCTGGATCCGATCACACTGTCAGCCCAGTCTGGGCTCTACTTCCCCCGTTTGTCTTTTTCTTTCTCTACTTGACAAGGGGCTATGTGACAGGGGAAAGCCTCTGCTATGCCTGAGCTGGGGGACAACCCGGGGCCTAGCCTAACCCCTAGGGCCACATAGCACTGCTCACTACCGACAATGGCTCACTGACTGAACTACAGAACTACACAGTAAATGCCCCACCACTGTGAGTACCCACATCCCACCCCTCTCTCTCACCCCTCCTCTCTCTCTCACCTCACTCTCTCTTTCTTCCCCCTCTTCCTCACCCCCTCCCCCTCTCAACTCCCTTCCATCTCACCCCCTCTCTTTCATCCCCCTTTCTCTTTCACTCCCCTCTCTCTCTTTCACCTCCTCGCTCTTTCTTATACCTCTCTCTCTCTCTCTCTCTCTCTCTCTCTCTCTCTCTCTCTCTCTCACAGTCTCTCTCTCACCCCTGCCTCCCTTTCTCTCTCTCCCCTCTCTCTTTCTCACTCCCCCTCCTATTCCTATCTCTCTTCCCTCTTGCCTTCTTTCTATATCTCTCCATCCATTCATCCCCTCTTAGTTTCTAATAGGAGTTTCTGTCATATTTCAGGTTCTCAGTAAAAAATGTGTTCTTTTCAGTAGATTTTCCATGTTTTCTCAGTGTAAAAAAAAAGTTGTGGGGGCTTGGCAACCTGTCAGAAAGGAGCTGAGTGGGAGCCGAACACCTGCACATGGCAATTAACCCATCAATCATTGGGCATCTTAACTGCACTATGTAACCAGCAGGCCCTACCTACAGCCTCTGGAAACCGCACCCAATTTTTGTCAGTGGCTCGCTGCGCACACTGCACTTCCTTCTCTGCAGTTGGGGACTAAATTAAGATCTTACACACAAGTCCACTGCTTTCTGCTTTCATAAAATGCCCCTGGTTGCGTCATAAAGATGGCTGTTGCATAGCTGCCATCTTTAAACCTGGAAGTGGCCAGCAGCTTTTACAAAAATAAGCTGGGAATTATCATGCAGACTATGCTGCAGTAGATATGTTAATGCTTAAAAGCTAAGCGGTAATATGTATATGGGGCTTTGTGTGGGTGTGGCTTGAGTGTGGGCAGGGACACAGGGGGCCCCATGAGTTGTCAGTCCCCCCTGTGACCGCATCATGCATGCCACCTCCTATAGATGCCACATTAGATTCATAGTTACCAGACCACCCTACTGTTCAGATACCTAGCTGCCAGTGTGATTGTGATCTGGGAAGACAATTTGCTGAGGCATGTGAATGCGCAAGCCAGGAATTCTCTACACAGGCCACTGAAGTATCAGAAAGAGACTGAGGGTTCATTTACACTGTTGCATTTCAATGCATGCCTTAAAGCGCATGGGTTTATTACTTGAGGGATCAATAGAAGTCAGTGGCAATGCATTAAAATGCATTTAACTGTGTTTTCATGCATTAGCATACGGTATTACCAAGCATTGGTCTAATGGCTGTTAACTCAATCCATGCTAAATCCTAACTCAAATAATGCATTGGAAACTAGTGTGAACGCACATCAATGATGAACATCAGTGCACAAAGGAAACGCACGTTAACACAGGACAATAAACCTGCCCAATGAAAAAAAAAATGCACCTCTACACATGTGTAAAGATATACAGTAAATGGGCTCTAAAATAGGGTAACTAGACATCTCCGAGAAAAAACTGTCACCAAGTTTCGTCCCTGATTAAAATAATTCATTGATTTCTTTCCAGCATTAATAATGGCGTCCCCAGCCTGGGTAGCTGAAGGGTAATCCATTTTAGCAACATTACTTTGATCTAGAACAGGAGGAGGGAGGGGAGGGGCGTGTCTGCTCCCGGCTGTGTCCAGGATTATTGATGATGCCGATATTATGTGGTCTTCCCAGTCCACCTCCTATCAGTTTATGCAGACTTTGTTGCTGGAGATAAGGATGTGAATCATTTGCTGCCTTGTCCTTGCCTGTGATGGTGAACTGCAGTGCAAACCTGGGCCTGCACTCTTGACCCAGAGCAAAGTAGGCTCAAAGGTTATTAATTACTGGAAGACCAGGCCTTTTTCTGACATTTGTTACTTACAAGTTAAAATCAGTATTTTTTTGCTAGAAAATTACTTAGAACCCCCAAACATTATATATATTTTTTTAGCAGAGGCCCTAGAGAATAAAACGACAGTCGTTGCAATATTTTATGTCACACTGTATTTGTGCAGTGGTCTTTCAAATGCAAATTATTGGGAAAAAACATACTTCAATGAATTAAAAAAAAAAGAGTAGTTAGCCCAATTTTTTTGTATAATGTGAAAGCTTAAAAAATGTTTAATGGTTACCTGTTTACAGTTACAGAGGAGGTCTTGTGCTAGAATTATTGCTCACGCAATGGTGGCGATACCTTACATGTGTGGTTTGATCACAGTTTATATTTGCTGGCATGACTTACATATGTGCTTACTTTGGTGCGCAAGCACAGAGGGATGAGGCGCTTTAAACATTTTTTTTCTTATTTATTTATTTTTTACCCTGTCCCTTTACATTTTCTTTTTTGATCACTTTTATTGCTGTCACAAGGAATGTAATCATCCCTTATGACAGTAAGAGGCAGTGACAGGTACTCTTTATGGAGCGATCAGGGGTCTAGGACCCCAAACCCCTCCTCTGCACTTGAAAGTATTCAAAATACCAAGATCCGCGTTTAATACTTTCAGTTTTTGAAAACTAGAGCCGTTGGCTCCCGAGTAAAGCAGAAGTGACATTGTGACATCCGGGTTACTACATAATTTGTTAGGGTCTTCAACCAGCCAGCTGACGTGCGATCTGGTCGCTCTGGTCTCCCAGAGGGATGGTAGAGCCGGGGCTAGCAGTGGAAGGGCAACACATAGGGGGGGATCTGGTGCCAAGGCAGTAATACACACGGCCAAGTCAATAGTCAGTGAAGGCACTTGAGAAAGGAGCGTGCATGTTCCTTGAGGACTTTGTGCATGATCTGAAACGCGTTGTGTTCCCGGGTCTCCCGTGACATCACACAACACTCGGCGCTGCGCTCCAAGCTGACCCTTTGTCACAGCAACCTGCAATTGAGGCAGGACTGCCGGCATCCTTCTCCCCACCGCGGCTTCCATGGCGGGCCGTACCATCTTTCCTGCAGCACAGTGACGGACCAGGAGACTTCATAGTATGAGGAGCCGATTGTTCCTTTTCTTGGTGTAAGTGTTTTTATACTTCATATTGCAAAATAAGGTTCTACATACTGAGTGGCGCTTTCTCTGCATCTTTTTACATAGCAGTGGAAGGGGACGGGAGGGGGGGATGTTCCCTCCCGCTGTTTGTAATAACAGCTGGCTGCTTAGCCGCATTGATTCCGGCTTTGTTTGGGTCTTCAGTCAGCCGACTGGTTGCTCCAGCAGTGGAAGGGGAGGGAGGGGGGACGTTTGTAATAACAGCCGGCTGCTTAGCTGCATTGGTTGTTGCTAATAGAAAGCCGACCGTCAGCTCTAAAAAATGGTACCAGGGTGATGCCTGCAGCTGCAGGCCTCACTCCGGTACAACCACTTTAAACCATTGACGTACAGGTACATGATATGGCGGCAAGTGGTTAAACCATGCCCATTTAAGTTCCTCCCACTGTTATCAAAATTTGGAAACACCCAACATTAGTGTGGTGCATGTCACATGCTGCTATTACCCCCACCCCAAATAAAAACGGGTGTGGTCAGTAGGCTATCCCCAGATTTAATTTTGAAAATTGGGGCACCTTACCCTGGAAGGTAAGTTGCATGGCAGAAAAACATGTTACAGGAAGCTGCAGTGCTACCAAAGCAGCAAATATGAGTGCTTGTACAATTAAAGCTGAAGTAGATTACGTTAAATTAAGTAGACTTTTTGATAATGTGTCACCTGGAGACCATTAGAAGCTCACTATTTAAGTCACATGTTTCCTGGGGGTTATGCTTTCAAATTTCAAAATCCAGTGTGAATACTTACCCTTCATGACTTTTGGGAAGAATTCTATCCATTGGCGGAGTGTTGAATCACCCATCAAATATATCATTTTTCCAGATAAACATTTATTTATATTTAATAAGGGCTCAAAAGAAGTGAGATTGCAATGTATGGGGAACCATTGGTTGTTCAGAAAATAACCGCTAGGGAAGGGAAGAGAGGTCCCAATTTGGCATTTTGAAGTCACAGTCATAGGAGTTTCTGAAAAAGAATTGCATTAACAATTACGTTTAAAAGGTTTTTGGTCTTTCATAGTATACGTAAGTATGACTATGAATTCTAAATAGAATCTATGATGAAATATGAAAGTATAACTGCAGCCTTTTTGTAGTTTTGGATAGAGTAGAGCAGGAGTCGCCAAACTTTTCAGTATGAGGTTCACAGTATATTTTACAAAAGTTTGCGGGCTGACAAAAATTAGTTTTTATAAATAAATGACCCCCCTTTACATCAGGTCCCCACTTATATCAGTGAACACAGGCTGACTATATTTACTAGACATGTGCAGAACAAAAAAAATTGTTTTGTTTCAGATGGATTTGTTAACTTAAAAATGTCTTTTAATTACATTTGTTAAATTAAAATGATTAATTTTCGTAATTTGTTTTGTTTCCTTTTTCTTTTTTCAATTTGATTTTAATTTTCAGCCGTATTTGAATCAAATTCAATTAGATTCTAATTTATATTGATTTGATTCGAATATCCGAAAATTAGTTAGGTACTTGTTCGTAGACTATTTAAATATTTGAGACTTTATCAGATAAAAATACCTTTTTATAAAAAGAACTGCAGCGCACAAGTCAGTAATACAATGTCCACATAAATGTTGGAATCCTCAGAGGAAATCTTTCATAGTTGATAATGGTAACCAAACTTCCACCGTGTAGACCATCACCCGTGACACCAACAAATCAAGCCCCTTACCAGAACGCACCGACCCCCTATTACGGAGGGTCAGTGTCAGCCTTAAGTGAGCAATCCAATCAGATGGGAACATCAGCAGTCTCTCACACTCTATAAGGATCCCTTAGGCGGCTCCAGGGGGGATGGTAATCACAGCTTATCAAAGACTCGCAGTTGATGGTCATGGAAAACATATAGACATCCAATAGTGTAGATTGCAAAAACCAACAAATTTATTAGGTAAAATGCAAAATAAATTTGTTGGTTTTTGCAATCTACACTATTGGATGTCTATATGTTTTCCATGACCATCAACTGCGAGTCTTTGATAAGCTGTGATTACCATCCCCCCTGGAGCCGCCTAAGGGATCCTTATAGAGTGTGAGAGACTGCTGATGTTTCCATCTGATTGGATTGCTCACTTAAGGGTGACACTGACCCTCCATAATAGGGGGTCGGTGCGTTCTGGTAAGGGGCTTGATTTGTTGGTGTCACGGGTGATGGTCTGCACGGTGGAAGTTTGGTTACCATTATCAACTATGAAAGATTTCCTCTGAGGATTCTAACATTTATGTGGACATTGTATTACTGACTTGTGCGCTGCAGTTCTTTTTATGATCTTTTTTTGGTTTTCACCTTGACCAGTCTGTCAGCTGCATGAATATATATATTTATTTATCTTATTTTATCTTATTATACATACTCTGAAATTGTGGGTCTAAGGAGCTACCCTATCTCACATCCAGGGTTTTATTATTATTATTAATAAGATTTTTTGTTTTTAGCGCAGGATTGATATATTCTATTTTAAGAATATGTTTTTACAACATAAAATTATTGACCATGGACAAGTTTCTTTTCAAATAGTCTACCTGGTTGTCACACCCTGCATGCACTGTACAAATATAACATTTCTTGCTAATTAATACCTAAACCCATCCTCGCTTGTTTACTTACTGATACCTCCCTCCCCTTCTCCCCCCTTCTCCCCATCCTCCCTCCCTCCCTCCAGCCCCCCCTCCTGTTTGTGGCACATTAGTATATGTGAGGGGGGAAACTTTTCAAGATGGGTGGTGACCATGGCGGCCATTTTGAAGTCGGACATGTTGAATCCAACTTTTGTTTTTTCAATAGGAAGAGGGTCATGTGACACATCAAACTTATTGGGAATTTCACAAGAAAAACAATGGCGTGCTTGGTTTTAACGTAACTTTATTCTTTCATGAGCTATTTACAAGTTTCTCTTTTTTTACAGCCATTGACAAGTCGCCGAGGTTAACACGTGCGGAGCGGAAAGAAATTGTGTTGATGTCTGGTGAACGCAGTGACCGGGTCATTGCAGCAGATTTCAATGCAAGACAGCCTACGAGACCACCCATCTCCCATGCTACAGTTAGCAAACTGCTTGCAAAGGTTCGTGAAACTGGTTCAGTGTTGGATTTACCAAAATGTGGACGCATGAAATCTGTCACTAATGAAGAAACATCAGTGGCTGTCCTAGCTTCATTCAGCAAGAACCCACAGTGTAGCACTCGCCGCATGTCACTGGAGAGTGGCATTAGTCGAACATCCCTTCGGCGGATATTAGGTACTCACAAATGGCACCCTTACAAACTCCAGCTACTGCAGCATCTCAACGAGGATGACCCAGATCGGCGCACTGAATTTGCAGAATGGGCAAAACAAAAATTGGAACAGGACCCTCAGTTTACGCAGAAGATTTTGTTCAGTGATGAGGCAAACTTTTATGTGATTGGTGAAGTTAACAAACAAAACCACCGCTATTGGTCTGACACTAACCCACATTGGATAGATCCCTCCAAGACTGTTGGAACCAAAAAAATTATGGTATGGTGTGGTATATGGGCTACAAGGATAGTGGGGCCATTCTTCATCAATGGAAACCTCAAGGCCACTGGATATGTGAAATTGCTACATGATGATGTGTTTCCCTCTTTATGCACTGAAGCTGGCACGTTCCCTGAGTTTTTCCAGCAAGATGGTGCACCACCACATTATGGGTGTCAGGTCCGAGCATTCCTAGATGAACAGTTTCCTGGAAAGTGGATTGGTCGTCGTGGGCCAGTTGAATGGCCCCCAAGGTCTCCCGATCTGACCCCCTTAGACTTTTATCTTTGGGGTCATCTGAAGGCAATTGTCTATGCTGTGAAGATACGAGATGTGCAGCACCTGAAACTATGGATACTGGAAGCCTGTGCTAGCATTTCTACTGCGGTGTTGCTATCATTGTGTGAAGAGTGGGAGAAGAGGGTTGAATTGACAATCCAACACAATGGGCAGCACATTGAACACATTTTATAAGTGGTCAGAAACTTGTAAATAACTCATGAAAGAATAACGTTACGTTAAAACCAAGCACACCATTGTTTTCCTTGTGAAATTCCCAATAAGTTTGATGTGTCACATGACCCTCTTCCTATTGAAAAAACAAAAGTTGGATTCAAAATGGTCGACTTCAAAATGGCCGCCATGGTCACCAACCATCTTGAAAAGTTTCCCCCCTCACATATACTAATGTGCCACAAACAGGAAGTTAATATCACCAACCATTCCCATTTTATTAAGGTGTATCCATATAAATGGCCCACCCTGTACAATGCCATTTAAGAAGATCCAATGAGTTAAATACTAGTAATGGTAATGGATTGGATATGTACTGTACAATAGATTCCAAAAAATAGGTTCTACCCTATCTGATCGACACTCTTGGAATTAGTGCACCCAATTTTTTTTTTTTTTGACCATTCCTGGTTGGTTTTGATGGTCTAGTCTGAGCTATTTGCTGTACTTACTATGTACATATGCCACCGTTGTATTTAATTCTCAAACTGCGTCTGCTTGCAAATTCTACCTACATTTACTATAAAAGTTCTATGACTGTACTGTTCTCTATTTGTACTTACAGTAAAGCCGGCCATAGATGGTTTGAATCTTGGGCGGTTCTGCAGGGACCAGCCGAGATTCGAATCATGTATGAGCAGGGTGATTGTACCCAAGTCAATCCATCAACCAGCATGTTGAATTTTTCATGTGATTATTGCCAGTTCTCCTGGTAGGGATGGCTCCCCGCATCCCCCTCCGCTACCCCCGGGAAATCACAATGGCTTTGCGGGAGGGATTCAAACTTTAATAATAAGATTCCAACAGAAAAAATTGAAGAGTCCTAGGTTATGTAGGGTATGTTGATCTGGACACAAACGATGCTAAAATTATTAATTTACCAGAAATATTGATAGTTTGATTTTTGACATGTCAATTTCTTTGTATTATTAAGGTTTATTCAGAATTTGTGAAGTGTTGTAAGTAGTGTTGAGCGAACCCGAACTGTAAAGTTCAGGTCCGTACCGAACTTTTGGGTGTCCGGGACCCGAACCCGGACTTTTAAAAAAAAGTCCGGGTTCGGGTCCGGGGTTCTGGTAATTTTACTAAAAGTTCTGAAAAGTGCTGTAAAAAAGTCCTGGAAAGTCCTAGAGGTCTGCAAAAGGAAGGAAAATGGGGGTAAGGGCCAGACAAGTGCCCTACAAAGAAATGGGGATAGGGAAATAACTTTAAATAATTAAAAAAAAAAAATGGAGGTGGATGTGGACTATCTTAAAACTGTGTTAGAAAAGTATAAATTCGCAGGGAGAAGCCATATCACTGTTCTAAGAACAGTGATATGGCTTCTCCCAGCTAATTTATACTTTTATCACACAGTTTTAAGATGATTGTACATTCTACAATCATCTTAAAACTCTGTGAGAAAAGTATACATTAGCCGGGAGAAGCCATATCCCTGTTCTTAGAACATCTGCAAACTGTGTGTGAAAACTATCAATTAGCGGGGAGAAGCCAGATCACTGTTCTAAGAACAGTGATATGAGATATCACTGTTCATAGAACAGTGATCTGGCTTCTCCCCGCTAATTGATAGTTTTCACACACAGTTAGAAGATAATTGTAGAACAGTGATATGATATCACTGTTCTACAATGTAGAACGGTGATATCATATCATTGTTCTACAATTATCTTCTAACTGTGTGTCCAGTCCACAGTTAGTATGGCTTCTCCCCGCTAATTTATACTTTTCTCACACAGTTTTAAGATAGTCCACATCCACCTCCATTTTTGATTTTTTTATGTTATTTTTTTTTTAATTATTTAAAGTTATTTCCCTATCCCCATTTCTTTGTAGGGCACTTGTCCGACCCTTACCCCCATTTTCCTTCCTTTTGCAGACCTCTAGGACTTTCCTGGTCTTTCTTACAGCCATTTTTGTGCCTAAAAGTTTGGGTACCCATTGATTTCAATGGGGTTCGGGGTCCGGGTCAATGTTTGGTTCTGTCCGGACCCGAACCCGGACTTTGTCCCGAAGTTCGGCCGAAACAGCAGAACCCGAACTTCCAGAAGTTCGCTCAACTCTAGTTGTAAGTTATAAAAAAAATATCTAACTTCAACATTTTGCTGTCTCTATGAAAAGTACTGTGCAAAAGTTTTAGGCAAGCATGAAGAAGAATTGTAAAATAAGAATGCTTTCAAAAATACATAGTTTACTTGTTTATTTTTATAAATTTTAAAAATGAGTGAGCGAACAAAAGAAAAATACAAATTAAATCGGTTTTTGAAAGAAATCAGCACTATCTGTAGTCAGCAATATGTTTATATTTAATTTTCAATCTTTTTTCAATCTCAAATTCTATTTGAAATTTCTTTTAGTTATAAGTCATTTCAGATTTGTTTAAATTTGTTCCTATTATTATTTGTAAATTCGGATACATCCAAATTTACAAATACGAAAAAATTTGTCTGAATTTCAAATCGGAACTAAACGCAAATGTTTCATATTTACTAACATACACTTTACCCCCAAATGTCTGCTTGCGTAAGTGTAAAATTGGCTGCAGACATTACATCTGACTGTACAATCTCTTCAATTGTCCAACAATAAAAAAATAATGTAAAAATGTAGACTTACTTGGGCACTTTAAAACATCAATTCTTTCAACTTGTTTGGGAATTTCTATGCCAACCCACCTTTAATTATGAATAATGAAAAAAACAAAAAATACATTAACTATTTCAGTGGTGCTAATATCCTTTCATTGTATGTATATACAAGGGATCCTGCCCAATTTCCCCCAAAAAGTTTATCTAAACCCAAAAATGAAAATGTATTATATTGCAGGTTACTAGTCCTTAGAGGCTGTGGCTACATTGATTTTCTTTTTCAGCCTGGTGCTAGCGGCACAGTCTGCCAGGCTTGGCAAAATTCATGGAGCAGAAGTAGAAATCCTTTGACGGCAAAACCGTTCTCATGTACATGTATTCTAACTGTGTATCAGTTAGTGGTAACAGCTCTCTACAGCAGTGGTTCTCAACTCCGGTCCTCCAACAGGCCAGACTTTAAGTATTACCTTGGGAAGATGCAGACTAGAATACTGCAATCGCTGAACAGCAAATGATATCACCTGTGATGTATTTCAGTTATCCTCCAAACCTGGCCTGTTGGGGGGTCCCGAGGACCGGAGTTGAGAACCACTGCTCTACAGGCAATCTATAAATCCCAATACTATTTCAAGGTGATTCTAATAAATATCTAGAAGAGTCCTTTATTGCACAGAACATATTCAGCGGCTAAACAGGCAATGTCAATGCACCAGTGCAGTACTTGGCAAGTGGAGCCTCTTGCCAATGAAGCTGCAATCCACAGAGTGGCAAGACTGTCTTGAGCATGTCATCTTATACCAGTTACAGCACACATGCATATAAAGATTTTACTGTTTTTTCTAAAGCATTTTAAAAATATCACGCCATAGATGTTTTTGGACTTTTTTGTATTTAACTTCTTGTCCAGAATTTAGCTTTAACCACTTCAGATCCGCGCTATAGCCAAAGTACGGCTCCAGCGCGGATCTGAAATGCCATGGACGTCCTCCATTGCGCATGCTCCTGCGCGCCCCCTGGCGGCAGCGGCGGCGCGCGCGCGCCGCACGCTGCGCGAGTGTGCCCGTGGGTCGGGCGGACTCGATGTCCGCCTGAGACCCGCCGATCACCTTTAGGAGCCTCAGAACGGGGAACCTGTGTTCTGTGACAGGGGACAAGCAGATCTACTGATCCCTGTCACTGGGATCAGTTAGATCTGTTATGTCCCGGCCAGCCCTGCCCCCCCCACAGTTAGAACACACCCAGGGAACATATTTAACCCCTTCACTGCCCCCTGCAGGTTAACCCCTTCAATGCTAATGACATTTATACAGTAATCAGTGGACATTTAAATTTCTGATCGCTGTATAAATGTCATTGGTCCCAAAAATTTCCGCCCCAATATCGCAGTCCCGATAAAAATCGCAGATCGCCGTCATTAGTAAAAAAAAAAAAAAATAATAAAAACGCCATAAATCAATTCCCAGTTTGTAGACGCGATAACTTTTGTGCAAACCAATCAATATACGCCGATTGCGATTTTTTTTTTTACCAAAAATATGTAGAAGAATATATATCGGCCAAAACTGATGAATCATTTTTTTAATGGATTTGTACTTTAGCAAAAAGTAAAAAATATTGTTCTTTTTTGCAAAATTGTCGCTCATTTTTTGTTTATAGCGACGATCAGAAATGACGCAGAGGGGATCAAATACCACCAAAAGAAAGCTCTATTTGTGGGAAAAAGAGAACGCAAATTTTATTTGGGTACAACGTCGCACGACCGCGCAATTATCATTCAAAATGCGACAGCGCTGAAAGCCAAAAATTGGTCTGGGCAGGAGGGGGGTTTAAGTGCCCGGTAAGGAAGGGGTTAATGTACAGTTTCCCTAAACGCAAGTAACCAAATTCACCAGGCATCATCAGAAGCTTCATCTGGGACTGAAACATCTTGTCACATGTTTCTTTGCCATACAAACTCCCTCTCAAGCCTCAGGGTAAGGGTGCAAGTCTTCACTAAGTTGAGCTGGAACTATGGAACACTTTGCTTTTATTTTTAAAACCTAGGTCCTTCTAGAAGATGAAAATATAATATAATAGTTAGATGGGGGATGGCGGTGAAGGAGCAGGGTCTGGTGGACTGTGTTTATGTGTAATGATTTAATGAGCTGTTTAGTATGCAAAAAGTTTATTGAAGATGAAAAAGAAGTACCCCTTTTGGCTAGAGCACACGAAACTGGTGGTTTAACCATAAGTCTGCTTGGAGTGGTATCATTTGCAAATACTGTTTATATTGAAGTCTCCCTAAGATTTAGTGAAAAGCTGACTTCAATCAAATCCAGTCATATCACTGAGACAGGAAGTGGGATAATTATTATTATTATACAGGGTTTATAAAGTGCCAGCAGTTTGCACAGCGCTTTACAATATAAAGGGAGACCGTACAGTTACAGTACTATTTAATACAAGAGGATTAGGAGGGCCCTGCTCATGGAAGCTTACAATGTAATAGAGAGGGGCAAGTGGTAAAAAAGGAAATAAATATGAGAGCTGTGAGAACATCAGATAAAATTATGGAAAATGAAAAGTTCAGTTTTTAGGTAGAGGCAGAATAGGCTTTTCTGCAGAGATGAGTTCACCCGGTTCCCCACCGCGCGCCGTGTTTTTACGGAGGCAGTGGGGGAGCCCTGCGCGAATCGCCGTAAATAAACGGCGATTCGCATTTTGGCCACCAGGGGGCGCGCACCCGCCGCACTCCTGAGGAGTGTGCCCGCAGCTCGGGCGGACCCGATGTCCGCCGGCGAGCCGCGATGAGCGGCCACAGGGAAAAGAACGGGGAACCGCCGATGTAAACACGGCGGTTGCCCGCCCTGTCAGTGGGGCATGAGAGATCTACTGATCCCTGTCACTGGGATCAGTTAGATCTCTCATGCCCATGTTAGCCCAACCCCCCCACAGTAAGAACACACCCAGGGAACACAGTTAACCCCTAGCTCTCCCCCCCAGGTTAACCCCTTCACTGCCAATGACATTTATACAGTAATCAGTGGACATTTAAATTTCTGATCACTGAATAAATGTCATTGGTCCCAAAAAAGTGTCAAAAATGTCCGACATGTCCGCTGCAATATCGCAGTACCGCTAAAAATCGCAGATCGCCGCCATTACTAGTAAAAAAAAAAAAAAAAAATAAAAACCCCAGAAATGAATTCTCATCATCCGTAAACGCGGCCACTTTTGCGCAAACCAACCAATAAACGCCGATTGCGATTTTTTTTATCGCAAATATGAGGAAGAATATAAATCGGCCAAAAACGGTGAAAAAAATGTTTTTTTATATTTTTTTTGGATTTGAATTTTAGCAAAAAGTAAGAAATTTGGGTTTTTTTGCAAAATGGTCGCTCTTCTTTTGTTTATAGCGGCGATCACAAATGACGCAGAGGCGATCAAATACCACCAAAAGAAAGCTCTATTTGTGGAAAAAAAGGACGCAAATTTCGTTTGGGTACAACATCGCACGACCATGCAACTGTCAGTTAAAGCGACGCAGCGCCGAATCGCAAAAAGGGCTCCGGTCCTAAAGCTGGAAATCCTTCCGGGGCTGAAGTGGTTAAGGTGGACAAAGTAGGAGAACATTAGATGGATAGGAGTAGGGCGTTTCAGAGGATGAGCAAGGCTCTGGAGAAATCCTGGAGGTTCGCTTCGAAGGAGGAGACAAGGGAGCCAGGGAGCAGGGTGTCTTCGGAGGAGAGGAGAGGATGGTTTGGGTGAATATCAGTTTGACAAATTTTCTCCCATTGATTTCACTAGGGTTCAGAATCAAAGCTTCACTGAACCTTGCTCGAACCAAACACAAGGTAGTTTGGCTCATCGTTAAAATGTAAGTATTTCATTGCTCCCCAGGACTATCCCAAAATCCATTGAACAATTAGCAGGCTGGTGGGAAGGGCAATAATCTAATCCAACAAAACAAGAATTTAAAATTGAAATTGGTTACATTTTTGTACATTTTTGTTTAAAGCCGAGTTCCACCCATTTTTACATATTGCTTAGATCAGAAAGCCCCTCCGCAGTAAAGTTACAAATGGATATCCTTTTTTTTTTTCTAAATACCTTTTATAGCTGGGACTTCCAGTCCCGACCGCCTAGGGAATTTCGTCATAAGGTGATTCCAATGGACTCCTGGGTGTCATCTATCCCAAGAGTCCTTGGGAAGCCTAATAGTGAAATCTTTGTTCAAAAATTGCATGAAAAATGGATGCAGACTTAAGATTTTACATCCCTTTTTACATATGTTTTCTAATGAATTTTTGGAAAGATTGGAACTGGAATTGGTCGAAAATTGATCGACCAATCCAAATTCTATTTGAAGAATAGCTGGTTATTAAGAAGAGGGCCGCTGCGTCTTTAACAAGCGATGAGTTATAACCTGTAAAAAAAAAAACAATAAAATAAAAGCAATAAAAAAGTTGTGAAAAAAACAGCCCCCCCCCCCCTCCCAGATCCACAGCAGGCCCTTCTGGTCTGGTATGGATCTTAAGGGAAACCCCATGCCAAAATAAAAAAAAATGGCTTGGGGTCCCCCCCAAAAATCCTCATCAGACCCTTATCCGAGCATGCAGCCTGGCAGGTCAGGAAAGGGGAGGTTGAAACATACCAGGTCACATGCTCGCAACATGAGGGAGTGCTTCACAACAAGGGCCTCTTCCCCACAACGCTGGCTGGTGGTTGTTGGGGTCTACGGGCAGGGGGCTTATTGGAATCTGTAAACCCCTTTAACCCCCCTTTTCCCACATCCTGCCCCCCCCATGTGAATGAGTAGGGGTACATAGTACCAGTTAAAGTAGCACAGTGCCAAAAAAATGGCCTGGTCATTTGGCCACCGGATTGTGGTTAAAAGAAGTGGTTGAAAGAAAAAAAAAAAGACTAAGGTTCAACGTTACTTTAAGGGGGAATATAATCACCTTGTAAGAATAGTTAAGCATTCTATATTTTTAATAATGAACACATCAAATGATCTACCTGAACTGGCTTCAGAAGCAGATTCTTTAATTTGCTTTTTAAATCATTGTCAGGGACTACTCCAAATATATCAGTTCAATATAATTTATCCTTCAGCATTTGCCTAGCCTTGATGAAAGTGAAACAATTGACACTCAATAACATGTTGGCTTTGGATGAATATCGCTTTTAAAAAGGGTGTTACTAAAGTGTTACTAAACCAGTAAAATCAGTCAGTACTGTATATGCAGTAAAGCGTGCTTGTTATACTCACTGTGGAATCTAAGGGGCTAATCATCTGCATTTTGTAAAAAGGCTGTGTATTCCTGTCTTCTCTGATCCTCCCCTTCTTCCACAGTCCTCAAACCATCTCCTGATAGAACAGAGCCTTGGGGGCAAGTTGCACATGCTCAGTTTGGTGTGCATTGCTAGAGAGCAATGCACACCAAATGCATAGGAGAGTGCATGTGATCAGCAGGGGGCCAATCAGCACTGTCCAGACAGAGGGTCAGGGGTCCTGCAGCCTCATATGACATTTAGGGGAGAATGAAAACTCCTTAAAGCTTTAACCAGTGCTCTGCTGGACTCTGATATTAGTCACAAAACTGCTATATACTGCTGATATTAAAAAGTATTTAGCAGTTTATATTTCCTAAAACTATTGCATTTCCATGCTCTGTGTACTGTGGGAGACCAGATATAGTGAATGCAGGGTCCTGGGCTTAGTAACACTTTAACCACTTGTGCCAGATCACATACCTAGTACATGATCTGACACTTCCAGGCCACTCCCGGTGGGATTCTACACTGTAAACAAGGCAGATTGCTGTTCTGTGACTACAGAAGGCATGGATCCTGTGTTAAAGCAGGAAGACCGATCCATGCCTTCCACTAGTAAAAGCACCTCCCCTCTATACTGAATGACAGGCTAGGCACACATTTAACCCTTTGATCACCCCCTGATGTTAACCCCATCCCTGCCAGTGCCATTAGTACAGTGACAGTGCTTTTTTTTTTTAGCACTGATCACTGTATTAGTGTCACTGGTTCCAAACAGTATCAAAAGTGTCAGTTACTGTCCGATTTGTCCACTGCAATAGCGCAGTCCCGCTATAAGTCGCTGATAGCCGCTGTTACTAGTAAAAAAATTAAAAGAAAAAACATCCTATAGTTTGTAGACAATATAATTTTTGAGCAAGCCAATCAATATACGCTTGTTGAGATTTTTGTAGCAGAATACATTTTGGCCTAAATCGATGAAGAAATTCAACTTTTTTATTACATTTTTTTATTGGATATGTTTTATAGCAGAACGGAAACCAAGGAGGTGATTAAATACCACCAAAAGAAAGCTCTATTTGTGGGGAAAAAAAGGACACACGTTTTATTTGGGTACAGCATTGTAAGTCTGCCCAATTGTCATTTAAAGTAACGCAGTGCCGTATCGCAAAAAAGTGGCCTGGTCATGAAGGGGGGTAAATCTTCCGGAGGTCAAGTGGTTTAGGCACATGCCACCTATGACCTTTACCTACTGAACAACAACTTACAAATAAATATTTTCCTATTCAAGTCTTGAGAATGAATAGTACAAGGTAAAAAAAACCTTTCAGTAGTTGTTTGCGCCTCTCACCTCCCTAAATACATACCCGAGTCCTTTATAGACCCAGCGCTGTGCCTGTCTTCAGCAGCACTGCTCTTTTTCCCTGGTCCTATAGTGAAGATTAATAGCAGCAGGAGGCATTGGCTCCTGCGACTGCCTATCAAATCCAGTCAGGAGGGAGTGGGGGAGGGGCAGAGGCATGCTGCATGTGTCAATGGACACACACAGCTCAACTCGGGAGTGAGCCTGCACATCTGCCCCTATAGTGGCTTGTTAGCGGACCTCAGAAGGGGAGGTTTGGGACTGTTTTGTGAAATACCAGTGCACAGAGCAGGTAAGTATAATGATTTTTTTTATGTTAGGTCAAAATAAAGGAGGCTTTAGAATTTAGAATTGTGACTAACACAACAGGGGTTCCTAAAAATTCCATAGTCTATCCAAAAGGAAATACAGTTTTGGCTTTAGATGCACTTTAACCAGCTGATGCGCACTCAAGTAAGTTTTGGGGTAAATTGCATTCAAAACTGTTATTTCCAACCAGTGGTGGCTGGTGCTAAACTATTTTGGGGGTGGCAAACCCCCCCCCCAGGTCCGCACTCACCCCTCCAAGGTTCACCCGCACTCAGCCCTCCCCAATGCCCCCACACTGAGCCCTCCACAGTTCCTCCAGACTCAGCCCTCCATGGTTCCCCTGCACTCAGCCTTAAATGGTTCCCCTGCACTCAGCCCTCCACAGTTCCCCCACACTCAGCCCTCCACGGCTCCTCCACACTCAGCCCTCCACAGTCCCCCCGCACTCAGCCCTCCACAGTCCCCCCACACTCACCCCTCCACGGCTCCTCCACACTCAGCCCTCCACAGTCCCCCCGCACTCAGCCCTCCACAGTCC
>BLSH010135667.1:352051-362745 GCA_018402905.1 Glandirana rugosa
CATGCAGTAAGGCAGCCGTGTGACAGTGTGCTTGCGGAGGCCTAGGTCCTGAGAGGACGTATGTGTGGTCATACTGGTGTGTATGCAGGAGAGTCCTGGATCCGGAGGCGTTCGTGTGACAGTGTGCCGACGGAATGACGTACTGTGACCGGGACCGGAAGTGACATCACCGGGATTCCCTGCATCCAACAAAAACCGCCTACGATTGAGTGGAAGGAGGAGGGAGCTTATGAAGCCCAGACTCCTCCCACAAATACAGGCTAGCCTGCAGCCAGCCTTAATACTTGTTAGGCACACATTTAACCCCTTGATTACCCCTGATGTTTACCCTTTCCCAGCCAGTGTCATTAGTACAGTGACAGTGTATAGTATTAGTAGTAATCACTGTATTAGTGTCACTGGTGATGTCAATGGCAGTTAGTCAGTTCCCACTCAATGTCAGTTAGTGCCCATTTACACTTGAGCATTTTGTAGCTTGAATATGCTTGAAGCCTGAAGCTACAAAACGCTGGAGGGGAAAAAAATCAATGATTCTCAATGGAGATGGTTCACATCTCCACTCAAAAACGCCTGAAGCCAAATACCTGAAGCTCAAACAAGTTCCAGAGGTATTTTTGTTGCGCGAATCGGGCAGATTTGGGCGTTTTTTTTTCCCATAGAATTGAATGGAAATGTGCAATTTGGGCATTTTTGTGCGTTTTGTCGCACGTGTTTGGGCGGTTTTCTGCTGAAAGAAAAGCTAAAAAAAGCTGAACTACCTAGCAACAAATGATGCAATAGATCTAGTATTCTATATTGGCTAATACCAAAAACGCCAAAGCCCAAAAACGCTGCATACAAACGCGCAAAAATGAGCCAAAGTCGCACGTCAAAAGGCGGGTGTGAATGCAGTTTAAGTGTCAGTTTGTCCACCACACAATAACAGTCCCATATAAGTCTCTTCACCATTAGTAGTATATAAAAAAAAATTAAGTATACATGTACAGTATCTCACAAAAGTGAGTACACCCCTTACATTTTTGTAAATATTTTATTATATTTTTTCATGTGACAACACTGAAGAAATTACACTTTGCTACAATGTAAAGTAGTGAGTGTACAGCTTGTATAACAGTGTAAATTAGCTGTCCCTTCAAAATAACTCAACAAACAGCCATTAATGTCTAAACCGCTGGCAACAAAAGTGAGTACACCCCTAAGTGAAAATGTCCAAATTGTGCCCAATTAGCCATTTTCTCTCCCCGGTGTCATGTGACTCTTTAGTGTTAAAAGGTCTCAGGTGGGAATGGGGAGTAGGTGTGTTAAATTTGGTGTTATCGCTCTCACTCTCTCATACTGGTCACTTGAAGTTAAACATGGCACTTCATGGCAAAGAACTCTCTGAGGATCTGAAAAAAAACAATTGTTGCTCTTTATAAAGATGGTCTAGGTTATAAGAAGATTGGCAAGACCCTGAAACTGAGCTGCAACACGGTGGCCAAGACCATACAGTGGTTTAACAGGACAGGTTCCACTCAGAACAGGCCTTGCCATGCTCGACCCAAGAAGTTGAGTGCACGTGCTCATCTTCATATGCAGAGGTTGTCTTTGGGAAATAGACGTATGAGTACTGCAGAGGTTGAAGGGGTGGGGGGTCAGCCTGTCAGTGCTCAGACCAAAGCCGCACACTACATCAAATTGGTCTACATGGCTGTCATCCCAGAAGGTAGCCTCTACTAAAGATGATGCACTAGAAAGCCCGCAAACAGTTTGCTGAAGACAAGCAGACTGAGGACATGGATTACTGGAACCATGCCCTGTGGTCTGAAGAGACCAAGATAAACATATTTGGTCGAAATGGTGTCTGCTTGTGTGGCGGCAACCAGGTGAGGAGTACAAAGACAAGTTTGTCTTGCCTACAGTCAAACATGGTGGTGGGAGTGTCATGATCTGGGGCTGCATGAGTGCTGCTGGGACTGGGGAGCTACAGTTCATTGAGGGAACCATGAATGCCAACATGTACTGTGACATACTGAAACAGAGCATGATCCCCTCCCTTCGGAGACAGGGCAGTATTCCAACATGATAACGACCCCAAACACACCTCCAAGATTACCACTGCCTTGCTAAAGAAGCTGAGGGTAAAGGTGATGGACTAGCCAAGCATGTCTCCAGACCTAAACCCTATTGAGCATCTGTGGGGCATCCTCAAACGGAAAGCAGAGGAGCGCAAGGTCTCTAACGTCCACCAGCTCCGTTATGTCGTCATGGAGGAGTGGAAGAGGACTCCAGTGGTAACCTGTGAAGCTCTGGTGAATTCCATGCCCAAGAGGGTTAAAGCAGTGCTGGAAAATAATGGTGGCCACACAAAATATTGACACTTTGGGCCCAATTTGGACATTTTTCACTTAGGGGCATACTCCCTTTTGTTGCCAGCAGTTTAGACATTAATGGCTATGTGTTTAGTTATTTTGAGGGAACAGCAAATTTACACTGTTATACAAGCTGTACACTCACTGATTTACATTGTAGCAAAGTATAATTTCTTCAGTGTTGTCACATGAAAAGATATAATAAAATATTTACAAAAATGTGAGGGGTGTACTCACTTTTGTGAGATACTGTAGCAGTGCATAGCATTGTATTCCTGAATTTGTAGTTATGACTAGAGTTGAGCGAACTTCTAGAAGTCCGGGTTCTGTTGGTTTGGCCGAACTTTGGGACAAAGTCCGGGTTCGGGTCCGGACAGAACCCGAACTTTGTCCCGGACCCCGAACCCCATTGAAATCAATGGGGACCCGGACTTTTAGGCACAAAAATGGCTGTAAAATAGTCCTGGAAAGTCCTAGAGGTCTGCAAAAGGAAGGAAATGGGGGTAAGGGTGGGACAAGTGCCCTACAAAGAAATGGGGACAGGGAAATAACTAAAAGCATTTTTAAAAAAATAAAAACATAAAAAAAAGCAAAAATGCAGGTGGATGTGGACCATCTTCAAACTGGGTCTGAAAAGTATTAATTAACGGTAGAAGCCATATAACTGTTCTAAAATCATCTTCAAACTGTGTCAAAAAAGTATAAATGAGCCAGGAGAACCCATATCACTGTTCTGCAAACATCTGGAAACTGTGTGTGTCACTTTAAATAAAACCGGGACTAACTGAACTACTGTTCTGCAAACATCTGGAAAGCCTGTGTGTCACTTTAAATGAAACCGGGACTAACTGAACTACTGTTCTGCAAACATCTGGAAAGTCTGTGTGTCACTTTAAATGAAACCGGGAATAACTGAACATCTGTTCTGCAAATATCTGGAAAGTCTGTGTGTCACTTTAAATGAAACCAGGAATAACTGAACTACTGTTCTGCAAACATCTGGAAAGTCTGTGTGTCACTTTAAATGAACCCGGGAATAACTGGACATCTGTTCTGCAAACATCTGGAAAGTCTGTGTGTCACTTTAAATGAAACCGGGAATAACTGAACTACTGTTCTGCAAACATCTGGAAAGTCTGTGTGTCACTTTAAATGAAACCGGGAATAACTGAACATCTGTTCTGCAAACATCTGGAAAGTCTGTGTGTCACTTTAAATGAAACCGGGAATAACTGAACTACTGTTCTGGTACTCTGTTTTCCACCATCATACCAACACTGTCATCCCTTGAGCTCACAGTGGATAGAATCCATAGAGTACCAAAGCCCTCATTTCTGCCAGAGGAAGTGCGCAGAGATGTGGTTCTAAGACTGCACTTTTATCGCTCTAAAGAACTTCTCTTGGCTGCATTCTGCAAAGCTGACATCCGCCCAGCGCAATATTCTTCAATCCTGCTACTCCCAGACGTGTTCAGACATAAACTCCAATGTAGGTGCAACTTAGCTACCATCACTAAGGCCCTACGCAACCCACATTCCACACAAATGGAAATATCCAGCACTGCTGTCCATCTCCCATAATGGTACCACTACCTTAGTATTTACTCTAGAGGAGGATCTGACAGCACTAGGTCAATGTGGCATCATACCTGACTCACTGCCTGTACCTAGCCCACCTACTATACCACAGATTACAAACCAGGAATGGTATGTGATATCCCGCAAGAAATCCTCCAAAAAGAAAAAGAGCGCAAATGGAGCTACCAATAATCTTTCATCCAGCAAAGCAAACACATAACCCCCCGGCTATGGTTAAGCATGGACATCTTTTCCTATCCCCTCACAGGTCGTGCACATAGTTATGTGACCAAGAATCCCACCACGGATTTCTTTCTTACATTTTTACCTTGTTTCTACTCACAGTTTGTTCTGTTCTATTTTTTCTCCTGTTCATATTGTACACCAACAAACAGTGGAGAGGACTTCAACATACTGTACCTTCTGACAAGATGACAAAGCACAAATCGGCAGGATTGGTTCCACACCGAGACCTACTACTGCTTTACCTTAACAAAGACGAAAGATATAGACCTGCCTTCTATACACCCGCCACAGTAAGTGCAACTTTCCCTCATCACACCTTTAAATTACCGGCGCACAATGACAATTAAATGTTTATCTTTGAATGCCAAAGGGCTGAACTATCCGGCCAAGAGACATTCCATGTGGAAAGAAGCTCAGAAACATAAAGCTGATATCTTGAGCATACAGGAAACATATTTTCCAGCATCCAAGATTCCTAAGGCTGGGTTCACACTAGTTCTATTCTCGGACCGACATTAGGAGCACGAGTACATAACAAAAACAATGATTCCCTATGAGAGCCATCTTAACTGGTCCGACTTGTGTTTTTCAAAGTCGGACCAACTTTGAAAAAGGTTCCTGTACTACTTTTTTCCGACTTTAACCCCACTTTAGCTCACCTCATTGAAACCCACCTCATTGAAAAGCATTGAAGTCGGATGAAAGTCAGATCATTGTCTTCACTGATCCGGCTTTGGCATGAGACTTGTGAGGATCTTGAAGGGGAACTCCATGCCAAATTTAAAAAAAAAACTGGCATGGGATCCCCCTCCAAGAGCATACTAGGCCCTTTGGTCTGGTACAGATTTTAAGGGGAACCCCCACGCCGAAAAAAATGGCATGGGGTCCCCCCAAAATCCATACCAGACCCTTATCCAAGCACGCAGCCTGGCGAGCGCCCCCCCCCCTCCTGGACCATACCAGGCCGCACGCCCTTAACATGGGGAGTATGGGTGCTTTGGGGCAGGGGGGGCTCTGCGCCCCCCACCCCAAAGCACCTTGTCCCCATGTTGATCAGGACAAGGGCCTCTTCTCAACAACCCTTGCCGGTGGTTGACAGGGTCTGCGGGCGGGGACTTACCAGAATCTGGAAGCCCCCTTTAAAAAGGGGGCCCCCTAGATCCCGTCCCCCCACCCTATGTGAATGAGTATGGGGTACATTGTACCTCCACCCATTCACCTGAAAAAAAGTGCAAAATAAAAACCACACTACACAGTTTTTTTTACATTTTTTATTAAATGAGCTCTGGCATCTTCTCCCCTCTCCGGCTCTTCTTTCTTCTGCTCTTTTGCGGGGTCTTCTATTTTCTGAGAGGTCTTCTTTCTTTTCCTTCTCTGCGGCGTCTTCTGCTTTTTTGCCAGTCTTCTCCGTTGTCCTCTTCCCTATGCTCTTCCTCTCTTTTTCTTGTGTGACATCATAGGGGGCGGGGCCTCCGGGTGATGTCAGCAGATGGCTCTACCCCATGCCAATATAAGGCACAGCATACAGCGGAGAGGGCATTCGTGAAGGAGATCGTGTCGTGTCAACATGGGAAGAAGAAGAGAGGAAGAACAGAGGACAGCAGAGTAGACCGGCAAAAGAGCAGAAGATGCCGCAGAGAAGGAAAAGAAAGAAGACCTCTCAGAAGATAGAAGACCCTACAAAAGAGGGTACAAAAGACCTTGTATGCTAACGCAAATTGCACAAGCAAATTCTTAGCTCACAAAGTCATGGTAGTACAATCTAAGGCAAGAATCTCTCATCTGATACATCCCACCCTCCAACATAGAATCACCAACCCACAGGAAATTGCAGACCAATTTGCAGACTACTATGGTTCTCTGTATAATCTCAAAGATGACCCTCACACTCCCCAACCCTCAACAGACAGCATCCTTTCTTTTTTAGGAGAAATAAATCTACCAGAATTATCAGAGACCCAGGCTTCATTCCTAAACTCCCCATCCAGTACCAGTGAAGTAAGCAAAATTGTAGCATCTTTACCCAATGGCAAATCACCAGGACCTGACGGTCTGTCAGATGAATATTATAAAATCTTCAGTGCAGAATTAACTCCACATCTAACCAAAGTATTTGCTAAAGCAGCCCAAATTTCCTCATTCCCCTCAAAAATACTAAGGGCTTATGTAGTGACTTTGCCCAAACCAGGAAAAGATCTCATTACTAAATACGGATATAAAAGTGTATTCCAAACTATTAGCACACCGCCTAGCTGATATTATACCATCCCTAATACAAAGCGACCAGGTGGGGTTTGTAAGAGGCAGACAATCCTCGGATGCGACCAGAAGTGTTTTAAATGTCATACATTTTGCGGAATCTACTCGAATGCCTTCTCTGCTATTGTCTACTGATGCAGAGAAAGCGATAGAGTTCGATAGAGTTCATTGGCAGGATATGTCTCAGGTATTACTCAGGTATTAAGCAAATTTGGTTTCCAAGGACCCATGGTACAAGCGATCCTAGCCCTCTATTCACATCCTTCAACTCAAGTCTTCACATCTGGCTTGCTATCTAAAATGTTCCCCCTATCTAATGGCACCCACCAAGGGTGCCCCCTATCATCTACTATATTCAATCTCATGATGGAACCATTAGCGGAGTCCATCCGCCCCAACCCTCTCATAACAGGATTCCATTTTAATCATAAGCAACACATCATCAATCTATTTGCTGATGACGTCACCTTTCTTTTATCCAACCCAATGTCATCTCTCCCACAAGCTCACCAAATTCTCACACAGTTTAGTAACATATCCTAGACCCTAGTACTAGACTTATAACTCCCCCTTACAACTAAACAATATCTACAATAAATTCTATCCTTCACATGGCATTCCCAAGGTATTCTGTACCTGAGAATCATACCCACATCTTCAGCAGCATCCCTAGCTCAAGCCAATCTCCAACCCCTCATTGCTAAAATCAAACCCAAACTCCAACATCTGGAGTAGTGTGATCTCTCCTGGGTAGGTAGGCTAACCGCATTCAAGATGGTAATTCTACTCCAGATTGTATATGCATTAGTGATCACCACCAGACACCGGTCACCCATCAGTGACCACCTCCAGACACCCGTCACCCATCAGTGACCACCGCCAGACACGCGGCACCCATCAGTGACCACCACCAGTCACCCATCAGTGACCACCACCAGTCACCCGTCACCCATCAGTGACCACCACCAGTCACCCATCACCTATCAGTGACCACCAACAGTCACCCATCACCCATCAGTGACCTCCACCAGTCACCCATCAGTGACCACCACCAGACACCCATCACCCATCAGTGACCACCACCAGACACCCGGCACCCATCAGTGTGCACTGCCAGTCACCCATCAGTGACCTCCACCAGTCACCCGTCACCCATCAGTGACCACCACCAGTCACCCGTCACCCATCAGTGACCGCCACCAGACACCTGTCACCCATCACTGACCACCACCAGAGACCCATCACCCATCAGTGACCACCGCCAGTTACCCATCACCTATCAGTGACCACTGCCAGTCACCCGTCACCCATCAGTGACCACTGCCAGTCACCCATCACCCATCAGTGTTCACCGCCAGTCACCCATCACCCATCAGTGACTACTGCCAGAAACCTATTACCCATCAGTGACCACCGTCAGTCCCCCATCAGTGACCACCACCAGTCACCCATCAGTGACCATCGCCAATCACCTGTCAGTTACCGTCACACCCATGAGTAAACATCACCTGTAAAAGTCTCACACATGTGGTATCGCCATACTCGGGGGAAGTAGTAGAATGTATTTTGGGGTGTCATTTTTGCTATGTACATGCTATGTGTTGGAAATATCATATAAATGGACAACTTTGTATAAAAATAAAAGCTTTTTCATTTTTTTCCCACATTTGCCAAAAACTACTGGAAAAAAATTACATGTTCAAAAGACTCATTATGCCTCATAGATTATACGTTGGGGAGTTTGCTTTCCAAAATGGGGTAATTTGTGGGCAATTACATTGTCCTGCTGCTCCAGGACCTTCAAAAGTGTAATAGGAGGTTGAGAAATGAGATGTGTAATTTATGCTTGTAGAACGCCTGAAGGTGCTAGTTCAATGATGGGCCTCTGTATGTGGTCAGGCTATGTAAAAGTCTCACACATCTGGTATCGCCATACTCAGGAGGAATAACAGAATGCTATGTGTTGGAAATATCTTATAAATGGACAACTTTGTGTAAAAAAAAATGTGTTTTAATTTTTTTCCCACATTTTCCAAAAACTACTGGAAAAAAATTAACCATTCAAAAGACTCATTATGCCTCATAGATTATTTGTTGGGGTGTTTGACTTCCAGAATGGGGTCATTTTGTGGGCAATTCCACTGTCCTGG
Source organism: Glandirana rugosa (assembly GCA_018402905.1). NCBI lineage: Eukaryota > Metazoa > Chordata > Amphibia > Anura > Ranidae > Glandirana > Glandirana rugosa. Next base: position 360,635 of record BLSH010135667.1, read on the forward strand.
TGCTCCAGGGCCTTCAGAAATGTGATAGGTCGTCATGACATTAGATGTGTAATTTATGTCCCTAGAATACCTGACCGTGCTCCTTGCATGTTGAGCCTCTGTATTTGGCCAGGCTGTGAAAAAGTCTCAGACACGTGGCATCGCCATACTCAGGAGGAGTAGCAGAATGTGTTTTGGGGTGTAATTTGTGGTATGCATATGCTGTGTGGGAGAAATAACCTGTTACAATGACAATTTTGTGAAAAAAAAAGAAAAAAAAAAAAAGAAAAAATTACTTCAAAAAATTCACCATGCCTCTTACTAAATACCTTGGAATGTCTACTTTCTAAAAAGGGGTCATTTGGGGGGTATTTCTACTTTCCTGGCTTGTTATGGTCTCAATAAATGAGATAGGTTGTCAGTATATCAGGTGTGATCAGGTGTGATCAATTTTCAATGATTGGCACCATAGCTTGTAGACTCTATAACTTACACAAGGACCAAATAATATACACTTATTTGGGTTATTTTTACCAAAGATAGGTAGCAGTATACATTTTGGCCAAAATTTAGAATGAAAATTACTAATTTTACGACAGAAACAAAGGAAAAGGCATTTTTTCACAAAATTTTCAATCTTTTTTTATTTATAGCACAAAAAATAAAAAAAAACCCTAGTGATTAAATACCACCAAAAGAAAGCTCCATTTGTGTGAAATAAAGGATGCAAATTTCATATACAGTGTTGCATGACTGAGTTATTATCTTTCAATGTGATAGCGCTGAAAGATGAAAAATGGCCTGGACTGGAAGGGGGTTAAACATCAATCTGTGGGAAGAATGGGAATGGTTAATATACAAGATTATTACTGGGCAACCAAATCGGTCCAACTCAAACAATGGTTTAACAATAAAGAAGACCCATTGTGGCTAAATATGGAAAAAGCCATATCGCCCACCCGTGATCTCATCTCACAACTAATATGTGATACATGGAAGCCATGGGACCTCTCCATACTGTCTCATACTATAGAAGCGACTGTAAAGGCATGGAGACACCTACTCAGCATACCTACTGACTTCATGCAGACCAAACTACCTAACCTCCAGACCCAAACCCTAGAGGCCATGATCCCCCTCTTAGATACAACTCCACTAACAACACATGGATTAACAAAAGTACAAGACTTTTACAACAATACCGATCTAAAAGCATGGGAGACACTTAAATCAGAATATAAGCTCCCAACTAACACTAACTACACATGCTTAAGCATCCTACACTTTTTGTCCAAACATCCTCTGCCTACACTAAGAGTTCCCCTTAAGGCTTGGAAATTCTTCACATCACAAAACCCATCACTAAGAGGAATATGCATGATCTACACTTTGACACAAGCCAAACTCTCCTTTAACAAACACCCACCCATACAAAAATGGAAAGGATAACTAAATAACTCCTATTTTCCCAAACAGTGGCAAGCAGCCTTCCAGTCGACTCATAGAGGTTGATTTACTAAAGGAGAGAGTGCAAAATCTGGTGCAGCTGTTCAAAGAAATCAATCAGCTTCCAGATTGTATTGCTAAAGCTTAATTTAACAAGATGAATAGAGTTGAGCGAATGCCTGGATGTTCGGGTTCGGTAGGTTCGTCCGAACTTCGCGAAAAAGTTCGGGTTTGGTACCGAACTTGACCTGAACTTGACCCCGAACCCCAAACCCCATTGAAGTCAATGGGGACCCAAACTTTTCGGCACAAAATTGACTGTAAAAAAGTCCTGAAAAGTGCTAGAGGTCTGCAAAAGGAAGTAAAATGATTTTAGAATAATAATCTGTCCCTTACAGCAACAGCAGGAACCTGACCCTATAGAACTAGGAGATGATTTTAGAACAATAATCTGTCCCTTACAGCAACAGCAGGAACCTGACCCTATAGGAGTAGGCGATGATTTTAGAACAATAATCCGTCCCTTACAGCAACAGCAGGAACCTGACCCTATAGGAGTAGGCGATGATTTTAGAACAATAATCTGTCCCTTACAGCAACAGCAGGAACCTGACCCTATAGGAGTAGGCGATGATTTTAGAACAATAATCTGTCCCTTACAGCAACAGCAGGAACCTGACCCTATA
>BLSH010135668.1:18102-35986 GCA_018402905.1 Glandirana rugosa
ACCTCTTTGATTACCGTACGTAACGAGTCTACTCTAAAAACCGGGTAAGAAGGTGTGTTTGTCAGAAGTTTAGAACTTCCAAGGTACTCGGAGATCCTGAGGACGTCATATGACGTCCAGTCAGGATAACTCAGCCACTTCCCGGCCGTCATTCTGCATACGGCGGTCGGGAAGTGGTTAATCAGCCACAGAACCTGTGTAATTACTATGTGTCCTGAATTAAAGGGTGGACATTTTAGCAAGATAATGATCCCAAACACAAAGCCAAGTACACCCAATTGATTTCAAAGAAAGAAAAGAAAGCTGCTAGAATGGCCCAGCCAATCACCTGATTTGAATTTAATAGAAAATCAATGGAAAGATCATAGTTCATAGAAGAGGCTCATGGAACCTTCAAGATTTGAAGACTGTTTGTGTGGAAGAATGGGCCAAAAATCTCATCTGAGCAATGCATGCCATTAGTTTCTCCATACAGGAGGTGTCTTGAAGCTGTCATTACCAACAAAGGATTTTGTACCAAATATTAAATACATTTCAGTTAGCAAGGTCAATACTTTTCCCCTGTGTCATTCCATTTTATTACACATAACTTAATTTCTGAACGTATTTGTTTTGGTATCTTTATATGTATGGATTGCATGGGTTGTTAGACATGTGGTGACAATTTCATGTCAATAGCACCTTTAGCAATATATTTACCTAGAAAAATGGTGACGTATTCAATACTTTTACCCGCCATATACTGCGTTAAACGTGCAGTACTGCACTGATATATGCTGCAGGAAACCTGCTCTGACAAATTAAACTGGCACTTAAGTAAAAATGAATGGTCACACTACACTCACAAAAACTGACACTAAAGTAAAAATGAATGGTCACACTACACTCACAAAAACTGACACTAAAGTAAAAATGAATGGTCACACTACACTCACAAAAACTGACACTAAAGTAAAAATGAATAGTTACACTACACTCACACTGAACTATCACTAGATTCACACTAAACTGATATTCTACACTGATAATAAAATCACAATAGCACACTAACTCATTAGTAGCACTGAACAGAGCCCTGTTCTATCTATCTCCACGCCAATATCACACTGCAAATGGCCGCTATGGGGAGAATATTTTTATAGTGTGGTGCGGGACTAAAAGCAATGAGCCATGATTGGTTAGAGTCATCATTACTTTCTCCAATCATGGCTCTGACAGTACTCTGTGCCCTGACTGGGCCAAGCTTTCATTCCTTCAGCCAATCAGGGCTTTCAATGCACTGTGCGGCGGCGCAGTGCATTGTGGTCATCGATCGAAACAAGCGGTCGAACACCTGATGATTCAGGTGTTCATCGAACGGGCAAACAGCCAATGTTCGGCCCAAACTCATGCTCAGGTCGAACCGTTCACCCAACTTTATTAAGGACATAAATCTCTTTGCTTGAAAGCTAACATATAGATTTTTTTTTTATAAAGACAGAAAAAGAAACAAAATGATAAAATACTTATGGACCAGTGGAAGGGTTTCTTTGTGAGAGATTTTTGAGCACTGAGAGATTTAAAGGACCTCTTGGATGAAAATGAGTATACTGACAGTATACTAAACAAGTGAACCCACAGTCAGGTGTTCCCGCTTGTGGGGCCTCTATATGGGGAGCTCCACAGGTGGGGACACCAGGGTTACCTCAATCTAACCTTGCAAATTAGGAATCAGGGCCTCACAATATACGCAAAAAATAGAACAAATTTTCCCCCTTGCAGACAAACCCAACCATTTGGGCTTTAGGGTAGGACATGCCAGTTGCAGGCTATCTGGTCCATGTAGGGTTGCCACCTCATCCCTTTAAAACTGAACACATATTAATTACACAGGTTCTGGGGCCAATTTAATGCAGGTAAGGCATTACATGTATTTAATTACCACCTTAATAAGCCACAGAACCTATGTATTTAATATGTGTTCGGTTTTAAAGGGATGAGGTGGCACCCTAGGTCCACGGCCAACTCTATGGTTACCGTAGCCGGCGGACTCCTTCTCTGACTTCCCTACCGCACAGGAGAGACCGGAGAAGCACCGGATGGGACGTCCCCCCCCCCCGCTGCCTGTAAAAGCAATCAAGCAGCTTAACAGCCACTAAGAAGGCTTTTACATGTGAGGGAATTGTCTGCTGAAAAAAAGATATCTGGATAATGCCTATAGCTGCAGGCATCATTCAGATATCTCCACTCAAACTCCAGGACGTCATATGACATCCACCTAAGGAGAACTGGTTGTCATGATGGCATTGTTGTCACTAGCCCAGAAAGTGAGGTGAATCTCTCCAATAGGGCCCCAGAGAGCAATAAACACTGTCCGAGGTTCTAACCTCTCATTCTTTATACAAAACAAAAGAAAAAAGTGTTGGATGGAGATGCAATTTTAATGGGTCACTCTTCCAAAAACACTTCTTTTTGCTATCCCGGTGTATCCTGGAAAGTTAAATCACTTCCGGTTCCTATTGCCGGCCTCCAGGTAAACACATTCCAGGTAAATGAAGAAAATGTGAGCAGTCTTATGGTCCTTTTACACGTATGGACCGTTCAATTCCACCAGTCAGTTTTTCAGGCGGACCTGAACGGACGCTCCATGTATCTCTATGGAGCAACGGATGTCAGCAGTGACATGCCCACTGACATCCGATCTGCTCCGATCCCCTAAATCCGGATGGATGGAAACCCTATTTTCCATCCATCTGGCGGATCGGATCGGATGAAAACGGACAGGCGGTCCATTTTCATCCGATCTCCCATAGAGGAGAGTGGGGCTCTGACAGGTCCGTCTCTGCACAGTCAATAAAATTGACTGACTTTGACGTTGAGCGTTGACTTTGCTTCGCTTCAGCTTTGCGTCAAAAATTATACCCCATGTAGCTTTAGCAATGCTTCAAAGCTTCTTCAACGCCTCCATAAGAGTGTATGACAAAGCTTGTTTGAAGCTTGCTTGAAGCACCTGTGGCTTTTCAGAGGCTTTAATTCAGCTTTAGCTTCGCTTTGTTTTGGAGAAATTGCAGGTGTCAGATGTCAACAAACACACAGGGCATCGGACAAGCTTCAAAAAAACTTCAAAAGAGCCTCATCGAATCACCATTGAAGCCTCATTGAAGCACAGCCAAAGCCTCAAAAACACATCCTAAAAGCTTGTTGAAGCAGTAAGGGCTTTAATGTCCGTTGAAGTCAAAGCACGTGTAAACGAACCCTTACAGTCTTTTTACAATAAATATCAACCATAGCGTGAATAGAAAAGCCTGTGTGCAGCCAGAGTGGGACACATGGTCTCTATGCAGAGGTATGACACACCCCTTGCTCAGTAAGAACCAGAGCTCTCCAATTAGCAGGGGGCATGAGCTGATTGCAGAGGAATATTGGATTCTCACATTGAGACCACTGTTTATACATAGAGAGCAAGCTGCTTCTGTTCAGCTGCTGGCAGGGGACAGGCTTTTCTAGTCAGGCTGTGGCTATTTTAGAAAGAAACTTGATACATTGAAGAGCTTGGGTTTTATGCACCTGGAATTCAGGGGCGGACAGATAGGGGTCGCTGCAGTCGCCATCGACCGGGCCCCATGCTGCATGCTGAATACCTAGATTAAGGAGGGGTGGATGGAGTTCTCCGTTCTATAGCCAATCGGCGCTGTGGGGAGCTTGTCACAGTCACACTGTTAACTATAATGAAAGTGAAAGCAGTGTGTGCTGTGCTCTTTGTCTCCCCCTACAGTGCAATACCCGGCAGAAGGAGAAGAAAGTAATGCCGTTTTTTGAAAGGCTTTCTGCAATTCTACATGTATATGTGTGTGTTTGCATGTATATGTGGGTGTGTGCGTGCATGTATATGTGGGTGCATGTATTTGTGTGTGTATTAGGGTTGCCACATCATCCCTTTAATCCAGGACACATATGAATTACACAGGTTCTGAGGCTAATTTAATGCAGATAAGGTGCCAAGTGAGTTTAATTACCACCTTAATCTGCCACAGAACCTGTGTAATTCATATGTGTCCTGGATTAAAGGGATGATGTGGCAACCCTAGTGTGTATATGTGTGTCTGTGTGTATATATGTGTGTGTGTGCTTCTTTCTGCTGCCCCCCTGTGTGCTCTCCAGCTCCCCTGTACTTTATTCTGGCCCCGTGCTCTTTCATGGCCTCCCCCTTGTCCCCGCAGATCTACAGGGTCCCCTCTCCCCTCTCCTGCTGGCTGCCGCAGGGCAACTGTCAAGATGAAGCCTTTTCTGAATGGAGAGTCAGTGATCCATACCTATCACTGACTCTGTCTATTCATAATTGAAACATAATATGTATTTACTATGTTTCAGTTTGTGAATGAAGGCTATTCCTGTCTATTTATTCTGTACAGCTGAGGCTGCAGAGATGTAGATTGAAGGCTGTGCCCTCAATCTCTTTTCTCTATCAAAGGTGAAACATCAGAGGTCTGTTTAGACCCCTGCTATCTCACCAAGTCCCCCAAATGGGGCTCCTAAAAAAAATGTTTAAAATATTAAAAAATTATAATATTGTAAATAAATGGTAGAAACCAGTGGCAGAACTACCAGGTTCACGAACGTCACACTTTAGATCGGGCCCTGGCATTCTGCCACTGGGCTCGGAGGGAAGGGCCCCGGCTGGGGTCAGGGGGGCCCTTCATGGTTTCTTGCACCAGGGCCCTGAAGGTTCTAGTTACGCCACTGCTGGAATTTATTTAGCGGATTTAAACTGAAGGTTCGATTGGGCTTTAAAGCTGAACTAGTAAACAATAATTTTCGGGAATACAATACCAATGAATTAGCGATCTTCCAGTGCTGCTGGAATAAAGAGCTGAGAACAATAAAGAGATCCTGTCATTTGTCTTCCCTTTCCTCTCCTTCTGTCCTTTACAAGCCTCCTTGTGTTTTTTTCACAGAGGGGAGAGGAGGGGGCAGATGGATCTCCCTTAGTCCATCCATAGAATACTTTGTGTTTTGTAAAAAAAAAAAAACTAGGGAGTTTATCATACCTCCCAACTTTCTGAGATGGGAATGAGGGGCACCTATTAGCAAAAGTATGTAGGCATAGGACACACCCCTGCCAACCCCCCGCCCCTTAAAGGAGAATTCTACAAATAAATGATTGGTTAAACCCACAAGTGTTTTTTTTTTACTACCACTATTCCTTTATACAGGCTTTTGCAATTTACAAATGCAGCAATTTAGATAACGGATGAAAGGCTTGGCACTGGGAAATAGTTTTTGAAAGATAAATAGTGCATTTTATATACAACTATACAGATCAGACCAAAATGAGGGACAAATGAGGAGGAAAGAGGAACAGAGAGGCGTTGTTTCAAATCAGGGACAGTCCCTCAAAATTAGGGGCAGTTGGAAGCTATGAGTTTGTGAATGGATGGGGGAAAGGAAAGGGAGGGTGAACGTCAGGATCTCTTTCTGTGGCAACACCAGGAGATTACTGCTGGGTGTAGCATGGGGTAAATGTAAGCACGGCGCTTCCCCATTCTGTCAGGGGACATGACAGTGATCTAGTGATCCCTGTAATCAGCATCAGTTAGATCTGTCATGTCCCTGCCAGCCCAGCCCCCACACAGTTAAAACACAGCGAGGGAACACATTTAACCCCTTGATTGCCCCCTACAGCTTAACCCCTTCCCTGCCAGTGACATTTATACAATAATAAGTGGCTATTTTTAGCTTTGATCGCTGTATAAATGTCAATGGTCCCAAAAAAGTGTCAGAACTGTCCGATCTGTCCGACGCAATATCGCAGTCCCAATAAAAATCGCAGATCGCCGCCATTACTATTTAAAAAATAATAATAATAAAAACGCCATAAATCATTTCTCATAGTTTGTAGACGCGATAACTTTTGCGCAAACCAAACAATGTACGCCTATTGCGATTTTTTTTTAACCACAAATATGTAGAAGAATATATATCAGCCTAAACTGATGAATACATTTTTTTTTGGGATATTTACTGTAGCAAAAAGTTAAAAGCAATTTTTTTTTTCCAAATTGTCACTTTTTTTTTGTTTATAGCGCAAAAAATAAAAACCGTAGATGTGATCAAATACCACCAAAAGAAAGCTCTATTTGTGGGTAAAAAAAGGACATCAGTTTTTTTTGGGTACAACATCACGTGACCGTGCAATTGTCAGTTAAAGCGACGGAGTGCTGAATCGCAAAAAGTGCTCTGGTCATTAAGGGGGCAAATCCTTCCGGGGCTGAAGTGGATAATTTACACTCTTGATGCCCCCTCTCCAAAAAAACATATATATTTCTGTATTGACAACATTATCTGTGTATTGCTAGTGTGCTGCTTCTGTATTGCTAACTTCAGTTTGCTATATTTGCTTGTGTAAGGACACTGGGCTACTTCTGCCTTGCCCCAAATTCCTGTGTATTGCCATTGGGTTGTCTGTATATCACCACAGTTAAATATGTATTTCAACTGGCCTATCTGTGTCTAGCTATTGGTCTGTGTATTACCACAATTGGTTGTTTATTGCCACTGGGCAGCCTCTGTGTAGGCAATTTCAGTTTACCATAATTGCTCATGTTTGGATATCCATATATCAGCACAGTTTCCTGTGTATTGCCACTGTGCCGTCTGCGTATTCGCCACACCACAGGGTTGATTATATATTGTCACAGTAGTTTATGGTATAATAACAGGGGCAGTGTCTCGCAGTCATCTGTGTACTGCCACAAGAGTTTCTATGGGCAGGTCAGTGGCTTAGTAGTTGGAGCATCTATCTATGGTCAGTACAGTGGCTTGGTGTTTGCCCCTTCCTTTTATAGTCAGCACAGTGGCTTAGTGGTTAGCATTTCTGCCTTGCAGCACTGGGCTCTTTGTTTCGATTCCAACCAGGATACTACCTGCATGGCATTTACATGTTCTCACTGTGCTTGCATGGGTTTCCTTTCACACATCATTTATTGGAGGGGAGATTATGGTGTGGGGTTGTTTTTCAGGGGTTGGACTTGGCCCCTTCCAGTTCCAGTGAAGGGATCTCCTAAGGTGTCAGTATACCAAGACATTTTAGACAATTTCATGCTCCCAACTTTGTGGAAACAGTTTGGGGATGACCCCTTCCTGTTCCAACATGACTGCGCACCAGTGCACAAAGCAAGGTCCATGAAGACATGGATGAGTGAGTTTTGGGTGGAGGAACTTGACTGGCCTGCACAGAATCCTGACCTCAACCCCATAGAACACCTTTGGGATGAATTAGAGTGGAGACTGCGAGCCGGGCCTTCTTTTCCAATATCAATGCCTGACCTCACAAATGCGCTTCTGGAAGAATGGTCAAACATTCCCATAGACACACTCCTAAACCTTGTGGACAGCCTTTCCAGAAGAGTTGAAGCTATAGCTGCAAAGGGTGGGCCAACTCAATATTGAACCCTACGGATTAAGATTGGGATGCCATTAAAGTTCATGTGCATGTGAAGGCGGGTATCCCAATACTTTTGGTAAATAATGCATATATATATATATATATATATATATATATATATATATATATACACAGTATCTAACAAAAGTGAGTACCCCCTAAAATTTTTGTAAATATTTTATTATATCTTTTCATGTGACAACACTGAAGAAATGACACTTTGCTACAATGTAAAGTAGTGAGTGTACAGCTTGTATAACAGTGCAAAGTTGCTGTCCCCTCAAAATAGCTCAACACACAGCCATTAATGTCTAAACCACTGGCAATAAAAGTGTGTACACCCCTAAGTGAAAATGTCCTGATTGGGCCCAGTTAGCTATGTTCCCTCCCTGGTGTCATGTGACTCATTAATGTTACAAGGTCTCCAGTGTGAATGGGGAGCAGGCGTGTTAAATTTGGTTAGATGATTTTTTTGGAGTGTCTCAAAGGATAAGTTTTACATTATACACCATCTCCCTATTATTTAGTATAAGTCATTCTAAGAGGAAAGTTTTTGGGATTTAAAGGTGCATACAACAATAATTCAATTATATATAAAAAATATATTTATTTTATTTATACAAAAATATATACATATAATAGACAGAAGACAGTGCAAGTAATTCACAAGGTATAACCACGGTACAATACATTACAAAATCATTTTGGTGTATGCTCTACATGTTTCGCCCTAAGAATTCGGCTTCTTCAGGAGCTTTTTTAACACCGGTTTTGCATTTGTTTGTAACTGAAAACAGAAAGAAGCGCATCAGAAAAATATATATACTGTGTAAACTGTCCAAACTCCCCATACTGTCCATCATTTATCCTAGGGGAAGCAGGGCTAGTCAACACACCAAAACATAATTGCTAAATTCCATACTTAACAAAATTTGTGTCAACCACCATGCCAGCCACAGCCCTCACCTTGATACCAGGGATTAAGAAGACAAAGCCACGGACACTTCTACAATTCAGCCCTCCAGGGGGGTATTTGACAAGCCACAGAGGAGATAAACCACTGATGAGTAAAAAAGGGGGGATATTATATCTTATATATGGTTATGTTTTTTAAAAGATTTTTTATTTAAACCACTTTAAGAAGTTTTTAAATGGGCCAATTGAGGACCATTAATTAAGCTAGACTTGCTTTATACATTCAAGTTGACTCTATGGTAATCACCCTTGCCAAGTATATAGGCCAATAGGTTATTTAATATTATATTATATGTTTTATGTCCAATTTGGTATTGTTTTAAATCTTACCTCTATTATCAGAATTTCAGTTTGAGCGGAGATCTCAAACAAAATTCTTCCTATTGTTGTTCAACGGAGAGAGGAATAATCTCGCCGAAGAGAAAAATTAAACCCATGAAATGCTGAAAAAACAATAATAATAATATGACTCTAATGTGTGAGTCCAACTAGCAAAGAAATGTCAGGGGTAAGAAAAGAAAATCTCCACCAGAGACATGTTTGCTATAAATCAATACAAGCAATTAATGATTTTTCACAAATGTAATTAAATAAATATAATACCTGAAACGTTCTCAAAGGGGAACAATACGTTTTTTAGCCCCTTTCTTCTTACTCAAGAAACTCCAAGGATCCAACAAATGGCCGGATACAAAGGTTTGCCAGCTTGATTTACTATTTGCAAAGTTCAGTGAGCTAGAAAAACAACATACCATAAGGTTGTCATGTTCATTGGTGCACTCCTGTTTTATTCAACAACGAGTATTGTGAATCACAATGAGACAGGAAAAAATTCTTTACCTTTTAACATGTAGTGTGTCCGCTCATCAGAGCCAGCAGCAATACACCATGCTGCCGGCTATTCAGGAATTATATACCCCCTCCGAACGAGCGGCGTCTGACATCACCGCTCGTTCGCGGATGCCTATTGGGTACTCTTCTGATACCTCCCTTCTCCTCTTATTGGTTTAAATGTTTGGGCATGCGCAAAGGCCAGACACGAGGCTGTAGTGGCCATTTTAGATGTTCCTTTTAACAGGGGAGGTCTATCTAAAGGGTGCAAATGCACCCACGCTGCGTCCCGGCGAAGTCAGCAGACGTCACCATTAGGCGACATCCCTCACACCAGGAGGCAACAAAACCAAGCCCCTACAAAAAGCAATTCTTTTGGCTTTGAAAAAAACAAAATCGGTCCTCCAGAGGAGGACCCCCAGACAAAATCTACAAGTCCAAGATTGGAATACATATTAACTTCAACTTTTAGTAATTAAATTCTCACTGGGTTTAAGTTTAATCAATTCCAAACGAGCTAAGTCTCAGGGGACAATCTGACAATCAGGAAATACTTTTTATATGTTATATATCTATGCCTCTATTTATTTAAATTAAGCCTGCTGAAACATTTTTTTGTTAATTGAAGAGGGAGGAATCTAGAGCACAATTGGCACCAATATGTATCCCACTAATCCATAGTGGGGACAATGGTGCCCTGGGCGTCCGCGCGGCTGTCTGCCAACCTCTGGATCTGTCATAGAATATGGCTTCATTCATCTCATATGTACCCCGGCAATGAGGGGGCTGCCCTTGACAAGGCAATTAGCACACCTCAAAATTAACAATACAACAAATAAAGAGCAAATAACAAAGTTAAACATAATATAATCAATAAAGACAATACTTCTTCAATGTTCTAAAGAAACAAATTAATTAAACAAATTAAAAAATGTAGGTATAATTAAACCAAATATTTTGCCTTCTATATCAATGTTTTATGACCGGCCTCACAAGCAGCCCTCCCTTCAATAGTTCTCCCCAACATTCAGGTCTCCCCCAACAAAGGACTTCCCTTTGTAATTTAAAGAAAGGGCCTGAAACTACAGGCCTCATTTAGCCCAGGATATTTAGTAGCAGAAAGGTTATAGATCCATTTTACTTCTCTCTGTAGAAGCAACTTGTCCACATCACCACCCCTTTCACTGGGGGGGATATACTCCAGGGCAAAAAACGTCATCAACCGGGAATCAAATGTATGATACCCCTAGTTCCCCAGGTATTGGTAAGGTTGATCCCATTAACAGTGGTATCAAGTGGTCTTTATAATTCAATCTACTACCAAAGCTGATTCTGTTATTGTCAAATATGGCAAGCTATAGAGGAGAGGCCTTCTTAAACTTGATGGAGGAAATCCATCAGGCCCAAGGCCCCTCTATAGGGGGTATTACTCTAGACAGGTTTTTCCTACGACTTTGAAAACTTTTGGAAAAAAAATCTAGAATCTATTGGAACAAAAAATATTTTTTAAGATATACAAGTGAAAAAATAGCCCCTTGGGGCCTTGGTATACAAATCTTCCCAAATGTGAAAAACCTTGAACCTGATCTAAAAATGGAATGGGAAAATAATTTACAAGCAAGTTCTTTTAAAATGATGGATATTCTATGTCAGCAATATACCATCGATATAGGAACAATCGACAAAGAAATTGAACAACTATATATGGAAAATGCTAATCTGTCATCAGATCCGAGTTTTTCTAGAAGGGAAGATGAATTAAAAACATATATAGAATCCTTTGTAGGAGAGGTTTTAAAAGGGAAAGAAAAGAAATTTGCGAGAGACAAACTGGCATATGATGCTAATGAAGCATACAGATGGTCAAAGGATAAAGAGAAAAAACAAAGGTTTGTAAAAAATGTTCTACAACAAAATAGGCAAATTAATGATCCTACAGACTCTGAGGGGTCTTCCATTTCATCCCTCTCCTCAGCCCCGGCCGATACCTATCGATTTGGGTCTAGAGGAAGAGGATCACAAAAACGTAAGGACGATGGAACCAGTTCTCTTAGTTCCAAGTCCAAACGTACACCAAATCAATCACATACACGTTATCCGTCACGTTCTTCTAAAACAAATATGAATTCTTCTTCATCGTCTCACACCAGCACTATGGAATTAATAAACACGCCTACAGGGGCAACATCTGCTCCCTTATCTCAGACAAAATCAGGTCTCACAAACATCACAAATAGTGAAGCACGCACAGCACCTATTTTTACACCCCAAATCCCTTTAGATCCAAAAATGATCCCTACATCGGTTCCTACCAAACTCAAGTAGAAACCAATAAACTAGAGGTTATCAATCTCTCATCCTATAATTTAACCCAGGAGCAGGTAGAAGTTCTAGCTCTTGGCTTAACCTTTTGTCCTACAGAAAAAGTAAATAAATTCAAATTAATTAAAGATATCCATCTCTTTGCACGAAAGCTTATATTCAGAGTTATTTATGACAAGGAACAAAAGCCGATAGTCTCAAACCCTCCAAGTGATGTTTGGGACAATCTTACAATGGAGGAACTTAAATCCCTACAAGATCTTATGGATCTTTGGGATGAAGGCAATCCCCCTGAAGAATTAATTAATAATTTAGAAGAGGAGATTTTTTTGAGTAAAACAATCAGCTCCTCTGAAAGCAAATTTTTCCTCCCCACACTTTCCTATAAAAGGAAATCTACAAATTTTCCCTTACTAAAAGCCAATCCAAACATCTGGGCCTTTGTAAAACAGGTAGAAAAAGAAATTCAAGATATTCAATGGAAATGCTCCTCAGTATCCAATCTCAACCCAAAACAAGAATTAGCTCTAAAAGAATTAGCATCCAATCAAGAGATAGTAATAAAACCAGCAGACAAAGGCGGCAATATAGTAGTGATGGATCAATCAAAATATGAGGACATGGTCCTTGATCTACTTCGAAACAATGACTGGTATAGAAAAATACCTGAAATATTTTTGGAAAGAATGACTAGAAAATATAAAGACCTAATCACTAAAGCCTACATAGAGGGGATTGTTGATAAAAAACTTTTGAATACTTAGATGTAAAAACACCAAAAACACCAACATTGTATGCTCTACCAAAAATACATAAAAATCCAATCCAGCCCCCAGGTAGGCCCATTGTATCGGGAAATAATTGCCTAACAGAATCAGCTAGCCAATTGGTAGATGACTACTTGAGACCACATGTGAAAGCTCTCTCTTCCCACATTCAAGACACCAGTGATCTAATAAGAGCATTGGATGGAATCAGCATGCCACAGGGTGCCTGGCTGGTTAGCATAAATGTTGAGGCCCTCTACAACTCTATCCCCCATGATTGGGGGTTGAGAGTTGTGGAGGGCTTCTTGTTAGAAAGGGGGTCACACGCCTCCAAATATAATCAATTTGTTCTGGGTCTGTCTTTATGATATGGACAGGAACCCTAGAAGAGTTGATATGCTTTTTAACTGCTTTGGAGGATAATACCTATAATTTAAAATTTACTAGTACATATGATCAACGCGTTGTTAACTTCTTGGATATTTCCATCTTCATGGATGAAGATGGAAATTTAGGATCAACTCTGTATAGAAAACCATCTGCGATTTTGAATGCGAAAAGCTCACATCCTGGTCCTTTAGTCTCTAGTATTCCCTATAGCCAGTACCTACGCCTTAAACGAAATTGTTCAAAAGAGGAGGATTATATAAGAGAAGCAAAGGCACTACAAATACGCCTCCTAAATAGAGGCTATAGCCGTTCTCTCTTAAAGAGGGCTTATCAACAGGCCAATCATCAGGCCAATCATCAATCAAGGCATTCACTGTTACATAAACATTATAAGAAAGAAAAGGAAAGCCCAAATGTGAGACTCATAACTAAATATTCAGCTCAACACCAACAGGTGAGAAATATATTGGCAAAACATTGGTATTTATTGAAAGGTGATGATGTAGTTGGTAAACATCTTAATGATTATCCAGAAATAACTTACAAAAGATCAAAGTCCCTAAGGGACCATTTGGTCCACAGTCATTATGACTCAAAGTTTAAGAAATTATCCAAACGTTCAGGTACTGCCCCCTGCAGGGGGTGTCCCTTCTGCCAATATATTTATACAGCTGAAAGGATAAAGTTACCAAATGGCCAAGTATACAAACCTCACTTTTATGCAAGTTGTCAATCCATAGGAATTGTCTACTACATGGAATGCCAGTGTGGGGCATTCTATGCAGGGAAAACAAAAAGACCCTTTTTCCACAGGATAAGGGATCATGTAAAACTAGTTGTTGCCAAAAAGTTTGAAAGTCCTATAAGCTGTCATATGGGGTTATATCATAAATTCAATTCCCGGTTAATGACGTTTTTTGCCCTGGAGTATATCCCCCCCAGTGAAAGGGGTGGTGATGTGGACAAGTTGCTTCTACAGAGAGAAGTAAAATGGATCTATAACCTTTCTGCTACTAAATATCCTGGGCTAAATGAGGCCTGTAGTTTCAGGCCCTTTCTTTAAATTACAAAGGGAAGTCCTTTGTTGGGGGAGACCTGAATGTTGGGGAGAACTATTGAAGGGAGGGCTGCTTGCGAAGCCGGTCATAAAACATTGATATAGAAGGCCAAAATATTTGGTTTAATTATACCTACATTTTTTAATTTGTTTAATTAATTTGTTTCTTTAGAACATTGAAGAATTATTGTCTTTATTGATTATATTATGTTTAACTTTGTTATTTGCTCTTTATTTGTTGTATTGTTAATTTTGAGGTGTGCTAATTGCCTTGTCAAGGGCAGCCCCTTCATTGCCGGGGTACATATGAGATGAATGAAGCCATATTCTATGACAGATCCAGGGGTTGGTAGAAAGCCGCACGGACGCCCAGGGCACCATTGTCCCCACTATGGATTAGTGGGATACATATTGGTGCCAATTGTGCTCTAGATTCCTCCCTCTTCAATTAACAAAAACATTTTTCAGCAGGCTTAATTTAAATAAATAGAGGCATAGATATATAACATATAAAAAGTATTTCCTGATTGTCAGATTGTCCCCTGAGACTTAGCTTGTTTATAATTGATTAAACTTAAACCCAGTGAGAATTTAATTACTAAAAGTTGAAGCTAATATGTATTCCAATCTTGGACTTGTAGATTTTGTCTGGGGTGCGGCGCGCCCTTTTCTTTTTCCTCTGGAGGACCGATTTTGTTTTTTTCAAAGCCAAAAGAATTGCTTTTTGTAGGGGCTTGGTTTTGTTGCCTCCCGGTGTGAGGGATGTCGCCTAATGGTGACGTCTGCTGACTTGGCCGGGACGCAGCGTGAGTGCATTTGCACCCTTTAGATAGACCTCCCCTGTTAAAAGGAACATCTTAAATGGCCGCTACAGCCTCGTGTCTTGCCTTTGCGCATGCGCGAGGACACTGACCGCGCAGGTATTGCGCGATTGGCCCAAACATTTAAACCAATAAGAGGAGAAGGGAGGTATCAGAAGAGTACCCAATAGGCATCCGCGAACGAGCGGCGACGTCAGACGCCGCTCGTTCGGAGGGGGTATATAATCCTGAATAGCCGGCAGCATGGTGTATTGCTGCTGGCTCTGATGAGCGGACACACTACATGTTAAAAGGTAAAGAATTTTTTCCTGTCTCATTGTGATTCACAATACTCGTTGTTGAATAAAACAGAAGTGCACCAATGAACATGACAACCTTATGGTATGTTGTTTTTCTAGCTCACTGAACTTTGCAAATAGTAAATCAAGCTGGCAAACCTTTGTATCCGGCCTTTTGTTGGATCCTTGGAGTTTCTTGAGTAGGAAGAAAGGGGCTAAAAAACGTATTGTTCCCCTTTGAGAACGTTTCAGGTAGTATATTTATTTAATTACATTTGTGAAAAATCATTAATTGCTTGTATTGATTTATAGCAAACATGTCTCTGGTGGAGATTTTCTTTTCTTACCACTGACATTTCTTTGCTAGTTGGACTCACACATTAGAGTCATATTATTATTATTGTTTTTTCAGCATTTCATGGGTTTATTTTTTCTCTTCGGTGAGATTATTCCTCTCTCCGTTGAACAACAATAGCAAGAATTTTGTTTGAGATCTCCGCTCAAACTGAAATTCTGATAATAGAGGTAAAATTTAAAACAATACCAAATTGGACATAAAACATATAATATAATATTAAATAACCTATTGGCCTATATACTTGGCAAGGGTGATTACCATAGAGTCAACTTGAATGTATAAAGCAAAGCTATATGTTAAGTCTAGCTTAATTAATGGTCCTCAATTGGCCCATTTAAAAACTTCTTAAAGTGGTTTAAATAAAAAATCTTTAAAAAAAACTTAACAATATATAAGATATAATATCCCCCCTTTTTTACTCATCAGTGGTTTATCTCCTCTGTGGCTTGTCAAATACCCCCCTGGAGGGCTGAATTGTAGAAGTGTCCGTGGCTTTGTCTTCTTAATCCCTGGTATCAAGGTGAGGGCTGTGGCTGGCATGGTGGTTGACACAAATTTTGTTAAGTATGGAATTTATGAACAATTATGTTTCGGTGTGTTGACTAGCCCTGCTTCCCCTAGGATAAATGATGGATAGTATGGGGAGTTTGGACAGTTTACACAGTATATATATTTTTCTGATGCGCTTCTTTCTGTTTTCAGTTACAAACAAATGCAAAACCGGTGTTAAAAAAGCTCCTGAAGAAGCCGAATTCTTAGGGCGAAACATGTAGAGCATACACCAAAATGATTTTGTAATGTATTGTACCATGGTTATACCTTGTGAATTACTTGCACTGTCTTCTGTCTATTATATGTATATATTTTTGTATAAATAAAATAAATATATTTTGTATATATAATTGAATTATTGTTGTATCATATGGCACCTTTAAATCCCAAAAACTTTCCTCTTAGAATGAATTGTGTTAAATTTGGTGTTATTGCTGTCACTCTCTCTCTACTGGTCACTAGAATTTCAACATGGCACTTAATGTCAAAGAACTCTCTGAGGATCTGAAAAAAAGAATTGTTGCTCTACATAAAGATGGCCTAGGCTAGAAAAAGATTGCCAAGACCCTAAAACCGAGCAGCAGCACGGTGGCCAAGATCATTTAACAGGACAGGTACCACTCAGAACAGACCAAAAAAGTTGAGTGCACGTGCTCAGCGTCATATCCAGAGGTTGTCTTTGGGAAATAGACGTATGAGTGCTGCCAACATTGCTGCAGAGATTGAAGGGGTGGGTGGCCAGCCTGTCAGTGCTCAGACCATATGCTGCACACTGCATCAAATTTATCTGCATGGCTGTCGTCCCAGAAGGAAGCTTCTTCTAAAGATGCTGCACAAGAAAGCCTGCAAACAGTTTGCTGAAGACAAGCAGACTAAGGACATGGATTACTGGAACCATGTCTTGTGGTCTGATGAGACCAAGATAAACTTATTTGATTCAGATGGTGTCAAGCGTGTGTTGTGGCAACCAGGTGAGGAGTACAAAGACAAGTTTGTCTTCCCTACAGTCAAGAATGGTGGTGGGAGTGTCATGGTTTGGAGTCTGTACGAGTGCTGCCGGCACTGGGGAGCTACAATTCACTGAGGGAACCATGAATGGCAACATGTATTGTGACATACTGAAGCAGAGCATGATCCCCTCCCTTCGGAGACTGGGCTGCAGGGCAGTATTCCAACATGATAACGACCCCAAACACACCTCCAAGACGACCACTGCCTTGCTAAAGAAGCTGAGGGTAAAGGTGATGGACTGGCCAAGCATGTCTCCAGACCTAAACCCTATTGAACATCTGTGGGGCAACCTCAAAAAGGTAGTGCTGGAAAAAGCGGTGGCTCCTCCATAGAGGGTGCCAGTGCGCCACCCCCCCTTCCCCCCACTGGATGTCTGAACAAAAAAAAAAATATATAGGGCGCCAGGACACACTGTCCCTACTTTTTTGAGAAACTAGCAGGCTTTATGAGCAAGTCCCAAAGCCCATTGGTTGGCCTTTAAAGTGTATCTATGTGCGCCAGCGAAGCACACATAGAAACACTGATTGGCTCTGGCCTCAGTCACTGGCCTTCAGCAAGTGACTGATTGGTCAGACGTGCTGGTGCTTGGACTGGGAGAGTGTCCAGCACCGCACGTCTGTTATTCCTGTTAGCCGTGTGAAAGATAGCGGCTGACTCCCAAACCGGTATGTACTGCTGTGCTGTGTACTGGCTATATACTGTGTTACTGGCTGAATATACCCCTACCTGTGTACTGGCTATATACTGTGTTACTGGCTGAATATACCCCTACCTGTGTACTTGCTATATACTGTGTACTGGCTGAATATACCCCACCCGTGTACTAGCTATATACTGTGCACTGGCTGAATATACCCCTACCTGTGATGCTGAGCTATATACTGTGTACTGGCTGAATATACCCCTACCTGTGTTGATGAGCTGTATACTGTGTACTGGCTGAATATACCCCTACCTGTGATGCTGAGCTATATACTGTGTACTGGCTGAATATACCCCTACCTGTGTTGATGAGCTGTATACTGTGTACTGGCTGAATATACCCCTACCTGTGATGCTGAGCTATATACTGTGTACTGGCTGAATATACCCCTACCTG
>BLSH010135668.1:97600-114674 GCA_018402905.1 Glandirana rugosa
TCAGATCCTGCCCACAGCACCGCTGCATCTCCTCTCTCCCCCCTCTCCCCCCTCCCCTGTCACACTGCACCGATCGGTGCGGAGAGGGGGGAGACAAGCCAGCACTTCCGCTGGCTTGTTTACATGTGATGCTCCGTCATTTGACGGAGCGATCACATGGTAAACGGCCGCTCCAAGCGGCCATTTACCGTGATCCGTGATGCGCCGGGTCTCATAGACCCGGCGGTCACGGATGCTCCCAGGTGCGCGCCCCAGGGGGCGCGCGGGAGCGCGATTGTGGGAGGACGTTATATAACGTCCTCCCACAACAATGGGTGCCACTTGCCGACGTGTATCTACGCTACACGGTCGGCAAGTGGTTAAGTAAGAATCTAGCTTTAAAGAAGCAAATTGCTATTTCAGCAAGAAAATAATGTTTTCGGAGCCAGAGTTTTTTCTTTAATTTGTAGCAGGGTTTTTTGGGTAAGAATTTAGACAGGAAATTTAGAGAACAAATCTAATTCTACCATTAGATTATGGATTCAGTGAATTATGTGGCCTTGCATGGTACTTTTATGATCTCCCCAAAGATTAGAGGTTGAGATTTTGGCTTTATCATTGTGAAGGAAGTCAGTTCACTATCCTTTAGGACTTTAGGAGGACCAGATTGTGGCCATTAGGGGTAGAAAATGTTCAGGTATCAGTGGGAGTAAACAATGTCTTGGGTTTAGTGGTGAAAAAAAATAACAGTGCCCATGGTCATTAGGAGGAGGAACAGTGCCCCATCATTGTTATCAGTGGGAAGAACAGTGCCCCATCATTGTTATCAATGGGAGCAACAGTGCCCTATCATTGGTATCAGTGGGAGGAACAGGGCCCCATCGTTGGTCTCAGCGGGAGGAACAGGGCCCCATCGTTGGTCTCAGCGGGAGGAATAGTGCCCCATTGTTGGTGTCAGTGGGAGGAATAGTGCCCCATTGTTAGTGTCAGTGGGAGGGGTTACATCTCACTGTGGGTGTCAATGGAAGAATGTCAAGGGACAAATCAGGGCTAGAAAAGAACCACAGTTTGGAGATCACTGCTCAAAAACATTGGCTAGCATGTGGGTGTGCAAAGAATGCAATATTAGGGAGTCATCGAGTCTCCAAAAGGAGTCAGGGCCAACCCCAAGCTTTAGGTTCTGAATGAAACAATGTTATTATCAGACCATGGGCATTGATGTATGGTCATGTTTCTGGAGTTGGCAAGTGCAATGGGGTATGAATAGTATGCAAATTCTCTTGCCCTATATTGTGGGTGCACCAAACATTTGTGAGTTGAAAATTGTGAAGGGTTTTCATGAAAGCCTATGTACAGTATGTTAATTTTCTTGGGCACATTTCTGTATACAGCATGTATGTAAACACATATATATGCATCTATTATCTAATCATTTATAATAAAACACAATTAATATCAATCTTTGTGTATTACCAGGGATCATCTGAATATATAAATCAGTATTTTTTTTGTATGTATGTTAATTATCTTGGGCACATTTCTGTATACCTGTATATGCATCTATCACCAAGTCATTTATAATAAAACACAATTAATATCAATCTATGTGTATTCCCAGGGATCATCTGAACATATAAATCAGTAAATTACCTGACTGGATTTCAGAACAAGTTCAAAATATAACCTGACCCAAACTCCAATATGTTTAGGAAACAAAGCGAAGACCGCATAATAAATTTTAAAGAATGGGTCGAGGAGTAGAACTGATTTAGCTAGTCTCCTAAGAAAGAAAATGATCCAAGTATTAAATATACAAAATATATGATACTTTTGTTATGATTTTTTACGATTTTCTTCAACCTAATAGCCTCAAGTAAACAAAACTCCAGCTCCAACTGTCCATCACGTCCTACCCTCCCTAAAGCCCCTCTTGACTCCTGTTTCTTTTAAAAAACACATTCATACTTTTTTCCTGCAGTCTTCAGACAGGTCTGAAGACACCACAGGCATCTACCTCTCCACAACGGCTGTAGACTATCCTTCCTCTATGCAATCAGGTCTTAGTATTGCTCAGCCCAGTAGTACTGTAATTTCAGAGAACATGATGACTTCCATGACAGCCTGGACACACTGGAAGTGGGTCGGATGAAGCTGGGCATCTTTCATCCAGGAGGATGAGTAGATTTGGACCTTGGAGCAATAAGTCTGAGGGGGAGAGTATTCTAGCTTTCTAGCTACTTTTTTTTATCTTCACAAATGCAAGGTAGCCTATTTTAATATATTTTCAGGCAGGAAAAATCACAAAGTAAAATTTTCCTTTTTATATTGAGGAGTTATCGCTACCTTAGGTCCCAAATAAGATTCAGTAAGCAGAATTGTAATGAAAACCTGTCTCTCTTTTACTGTACTAAAAGCAGAGCTCCACCCAAAACGGAAGTTCCGCTTGTTTGCTTCCTCCCCCCCTCTGCTTCCACATTTGGCACCTTTCGGGGGGAGCGGATACCTGTCAAAACCAGGTTCCCGCTCCCACTTCCGGGTAAGATCGCCGCAATCATTGTGCGGCAATCAACGAAATTTCCGTCTCCTCCTTCCTCCCCCCACTGCCTTCTGGGAGACACACAGGTCCCAGAAGACAGCTGAACCATTCAGAAAGCGTGGCGCGACTCGCGCATGCGCAGTAGGGAACATGCTGTGAAGCCTCAAGGCTTCATTTCCTGTTTCCCTCAGTGAAGATGCCGATGCCTGCACCCAGAGCCAATGGACGGATCGACTTGAGGTGCTGACATCGTGGGATCCCTGGACAGGTAAGTATTAAGTAAGTATTAAAAGTCAGCAACTACAGTATTTGTTTTTTTTTTTTTTTGTTTTTTTACAGGCTGGAACTTCTCTTTAATATGGCAAACCAAACTGGTTTAACCACATTTTTTATGAGCCATGGCCTTAAAATGAGTTTCTCATTTTATTCAACTCGCTAATTAGGCATACCTCACAATTTTCTGAGAAAAGTAAGAAGGCACAAAGTATGTAGGCAAAGGACATGCCCCAGCCACACCACACCCCCAGTTATCTAGGCCGTTAGGAAATAATATGTTAAAAAATAATTGGCTGAAGCCACATTGTTTCTCCTCAACCATTACTTTTTCTTTATACTGGTTTTTCAAAATAACAATTTAAGAATGTAGAGGTTGGATGAAGAGTTCAGACTTGGCTCGCACTATTCGGTTGGGGCAACACACATTGCTTGCACTGATGTGATGCAGGGCAATTCATTCTAAATGGCAACCCAATGCACCTTGTCAACAGAGGTGCATTGCAGGGTGCAGTGCCCATGTCCAGTTTCTGGAACATTGAGGTGCATTGCCAGCCCTTTCATTTAAATGGGTTGTTTAACATAAGGCGGGGGCGGCAGCCCGTAGATCGGGATCTGTCAGTCAATCGCAGTCAGGTGACTGGTTGATGGCACGCAAGGCTTGCCGAACCACCATTTCCAGAAGACTGAAGTACGGGACCTGTACCACTGGAGTGAGCAGGCGGCATCACTCCACCTCTCTGTATCTGGCCTAGGACCAAGGAAGGTAAGGTGCCTTGGGAGCAGAGCTCACATATGAGGAATGAGCACCACAAGCTGCACATTGAGTGCCGCGTTGTCACAGCAACCTGTGCATACCTCCTGTCCTCCCAACAAGGCCAATTGTCTTCCAGTTGTTTGAGAGCGAGCTTATTGTGAGGCCGGGCACATGTGCAGTAGATCCTGCAGGCTCTGCTTGTCAGTGGCTGTGGGATGAAGCTTATCCTGCTGATCTGGAGGCTGTCACAGGGCACATAACCTATTATACAGTGTGGTGACCTGTTCATCTGATTTGGATTGGACTGCTGAGGCAAGATTGAGAGGATATGGTTGATGTGCTTGCATTTAAAGTGGGAGTAAACTCCCATATCTGACTTCTACCTATAGGTAAGCCTATAATAAGTAAACACACGGTTCTCCGTTCTGACAAGGCAGAAGGAGTGTGATCACATGCTTCCTGTATATGGGAGCAGCGATCGCCCTCCTCCCCCACTCAGCCCAGCCCCCACACAGTTAGTAACACAAAGCAGGGGACACAGTTAACCTTTTGATCGCCCTCTAGTGTTAACCCCTTCCCTGCCAATGACATTTACACAGTAATCAGTGCATTTTCTACTTTCAATAAGTTTTTATTGAATTAACAAAACATGAAAAGTTACAAGAAAAGTCGGTATAACAGTAGAGCTGATTGTCAAGTACAGCAGGGCATATTAAAAGAGGTACAGCACGGGGTGGTGTTTACAGAAATCAAATAGATTTAGTCCTCGGATATCAACTGCCCATTTGCTAGGGGGGAAAGGTTGGGGAAGATTTTGCTAGAGAGACTCTGTCGACACCCCTAATGGGCTCAAACTGTGTAGAGCAAAGTCAACCTCCGCAGAGACCTCCCTGGATATAGTAGGAGGGAGGAGGACTGAGTCTTGAGTGTAAAGGTAGGGAATCCCTTGCAGCAAACACTGAAGAACAACAAAGAACCATCATCCCCGCGTGGGGTGTACGGGGGGACTGGGTCTACCTTCACCCAGCACCGGGTGTACTTAGAATAAGCAATACCCTGTACTTGCATGTATAAGGAAAGGAGAAAGTTGAGAGAGAGAAGAGAAGAGTGTAGGGGAGAAGAGGAAAGCCAAACATCAGAGAAACAAGTAGAGAATTGTTACTTGCCAATTCCTGGGATCAGGGAGATTCCCATGTGAGTGGCCCAGGGTTCCCAGATCAGTTCAAATTTGGAAGTAGAATTAAGGATGCGACTTACTAGTTTTTCTTGTGTCATGATCCAGGAGATCTTGCGTGTGGCTGCACGAAACACCACTTTTGGTTTTTTCCAGGCTTTGGCGATTGTCGTCTTGGTGCCCAGGAAGATAAAGTGAATCAGTTTGGGGATTTTTCGCGTTAAGCAGGGCGATGGTTGGGGATCTGGGTATGAGGCAGCCCATAACTTTATGGATTAAGCTAAAGATGTTAGACCAGAATTTCCTAATTCTTGGGCATTCCCACCAGATGTGTGCCATAGAGCCCCGCAAGTGACAACCCCTAAAGCATCGTGGGTCAGCTGTAGGAAAGCAATTAGAAAGTCTGAGCGGCGTCATGTACCATCTGGTAGACACTTTAAGGCTTGCTTCAATTAAGGAGGCATTGATGATCCCCTTATAGGCTCTCTGGCTGACTGAGTGCCATCTGTCCAAATCCCAGTGGAATTGGAAGTCATTTTCCCAAGCTGTCATGTAAGGGAGTTTGTCAGTCGGTCTTGCTTGGTCCCAGGTTGGCCACACCATTGTTCATAAAGGGTGGTTGTGGGGGGAATCGGTTTGGAGGTCCAGCATGAGAGAAGGAAGTGCCTGACCTGGTGGAATTTGAAACTCTCAGCTACTGGGAGATCCAGACCACTCACACAGTGGCCCAACGTTAGCGGGCCTCTAGGGGTAAAGAAATGTCCGATGCGGTACAGTCACTTGTCCGTCCACCATTTGAACGCCTTCATGTTGAGCCCCAGAGGGAAGTCTGGGTTGTGGAATAGATGCTCGAGAGGGCGGGTTTCGGAGATGAGGGACTGGGCTTTTCAAGTGATGTCCCAGGTAGCTAGCTCTTAGGAGAGTACTGGGCAGAGGATGGGGGGGCGAAGTCGATGGGGTACCCAGAGCATAAAATCTAGTGTGGATGTCAGGGTTGCTCGTCTTTCTATTTGGATCCAGTCTGGCTTCTCTGAAGTGGCATACACCCCTGAACGCTGGGCCAGTCTGGTGACCTGATAGTACCAGAGGAGATTCGGGAGACCCAGGCCACCCTCTGGTTTTAATTGGCACAGGGGATTGCTGGGTGCAAAATGGCAGGTCAGGGTGTGCTGTAATGAATTCTCATCATTTGGAAATGCAGCAACTTTTGTGCAAACCAATCAATATACGCAGATTGCGATTTTTTTATTCCAAAAATATGAGGAAGTATGTATATCTGCCAAAACTGATGAACAAATTAGTTTTTTATATGTTTTTATTTGAATTTTTTTTTAGCAAAAAGCAAGAAATATTGTTTTTTTTTCAAAATTGATGCTTTTTTTGTTTATAGCGATGATCAGAAGTGACACAAAGGTGATAAAATACCACCAAAAGATAGCTCTATTTGTGGGAAAAAAAGGACGCCAATTTCGATTGGGTACAACGTCGCACTCTCTCCTCTGCTCTCTGGGGGCACACTGCTCAGTTGGGGTTGTGATTGAAAGCAGGTGAATGGGGCAGCTCTACAAGCACCCTTCAACCTTGTGCAGTACAGTGATCAAGGGGTTAAAGCACGTGGTGAGGAGGCTTTGTATGACCTCCTCACCACCTGCTTTAACCCCCTGGACCCTGCACTGGCATTCTGCAACCATTTGCAAAGAACGTGGTAGTGGGGCATTTACATACCTCCCAACTGTCCCTGATTCACCGGGACCGACCCGGAAATTGATGTAGGTCCCGGCGAATCATGACTGAGTCCTGGAATGGAGCCCAATGCCAGAACAAATTCTGGCACTGGGCTCCAGTGACTTGCTAAGCAGGGGCACACTAGCCATCCGCTTGCAGGAGGAGGAGTCAAGAATGGGAATGCAGGATGTGAAATAACTGGAGAACAGCAGCAACAACAGTTTAGAGCCGCAAGTACACTCGGCTCCCTCTTCCTTCCCTCATGAGCATAGTCTGGCTCTGAGAGACATGCTGCACACTACCCAGAGATGACAAAGAGCCAAGCCTGGTGCCTGGGAACATGATGTCATGGCATGCACCATGCAGGTACCAGTACCCGGCTTGTGTTTTTTTTTTTGGTCAGGCGGTGGAAATCAACACCTCCCCGCCCCCACTGCCGGTCATTCATGTGAATTGCCCAGGAGTCCTGTGCATCTTCTGGTCCATTCAGAAAAAAATTTGGGCTGAAATCGTACCTGCAATGGTGAACAGGGATGCACCGGACCCCCCGCTGTTAGCTGCTCCATGGTGCGGTGTGAACGCAGCTTTAAAAGCCTTTACAGGATGCCACTTTATATCTACAGAGGAGGTCTAGTGCTAGAATTACTGCACATGATCTGACGTTCGGGGCGATACTTCACATGTGTGGGACGATCAATGCTTGCGTGCATGGCTGACGCATGCGTTTGTCTTTGCACGCTAGCACAGGGACACTTTAAAATTTTTCTTTTAAATTACTCATTTATTTTATTTTGTTTTATTTTTACACAGTTGCTTTACATTTTTTTTTAGCACTTTTATTGCTGTCACAAGGAATGATGTAAACATCCCTTGTGACAGCAGTAGGCACGTGACAGATACTCTTTATGGAGGGATCTGAGGTCAATAACACCCCACATTCCCTACTTTGAACTTGAAAGCATTCAAAACGCCATGATCTGCATTTTTGAATACTTTCCATATTCAAAAAATGCCGCCCATGACAGCCAACCGGAAGTGATATCATGTCATCGCTTCTGGGTTACCATAGCGGAGACCCGATCAAAGCCGACTCTGGCTTTGTATGGGTCTCCAGCCAGCCAGGGGACATGCCAGCTGGTAGCTCGGGTCTCTGGGTGGGAAGGGAGAGCCCAGGAGAACCACGAAAGGTGGCGGGGGGCGTCCCTTCCCACTGCTTGTAATAGCAACTATTAGTTAGTTGCCATTACAAGAGAACCAACCGTAGGCTCTAGAAAATGGTACCGGGGTGATGCCTGCACCCCAGTACAACCACTTGAAGTCAAATGATGCACTAGGTACATCATTTGGTGGCAAGTGGTTAAAGCTGAATTCCAAGCTTCTTTTCACTAGAACTGAATGGAATGATCAATCCCAGCATAGATCATACCTCTGTACCATGTTACTACCATGTTACTCTGTTTTCTGCAGATCACCTGATATTCTGGGTGTAGTTGTGGCTTTGTACTATGTGACACACTGGATATCCTGCTGATAGACTCTGTCACTTCCACAGCCACTTCCTGCAGTGGCTAGAGTCTGTAACATTCCCCTTTATAGTCTTTCAGATGTAAATTCCATAGAGCTCTGATGGTGGGTGGGATTGAATACATCCTAATTAGCATTCATTCCTGCCCAGTCCTAATTAGCATTCATTCCTGCCCAATCACACCTACAGGAGGAGTCCAAACCACCCAAGTCCCACCTCACAGATCACAGCATTTTTCAAGAAGGAAACACCTTCATATAATATACACAGCCTGCTATGAAAGCTAGATGTGCTGCTGCTGGGCAGGATTGAATGGATCACAATTAGAATTTAATCCTGCCCAGTTAAATATGCCAATTAGTGTGAACATGGAGAGTCCCACCCCTCAGATCCCACCCTCCCAGAGCCCTCCTCTCTGTGGTATCATTAATTTACATCTGAAGGAAACACCTTAAAGATAACATCCCATAGCCCTTCCTCTGGAGTCTTCCAGTAAGCCATTATTCTTTGGCATGCTGCAAGACAGGAATGACACAGGAAGAGGTATGACACATTTACATTTTTCACTACCCCATGAAGGACCAGAAACACCCACAGTAGCCCTAGGACCCACCCACATCAACTCCCAGAACTGGTAGAAGTGACTACCATAGCCCGCCCTTCAGCTACAGATGCTCAAAGAATCATGGGACATGTAGTATCAGCACTAGAAAAGGAAGGAAACAGTTAGTCAGATCACTTAGAAATTCAGCCAGGAGGAGTGGCATCACAGACCCAGAAACCTGCTGTATACAGCTAAAGGTGGTAAGTTACTCACAAACTGACACCAGGCTTGGGATTCATTTACTTGCACAATGCATTTGTTGTTTTGGGGAGGAAAAGCTGGAGTTCTTCTTTAACCCAACACATCCCAGTGGAATAGTGTATACCTAGCCTTAGTGTAGCATAACACCTTTGGTAGTTTTTTTTAAATACATACATACATTAGACCAGAAGAGGAACAGCTGAAGAAGGAGGGAGGGCAGATGGATTTAGTTTTTAAAGATCGATAGTCCCTCCAAATTAGGGAAAGTTGGGAGCTAGAGATTGGGAGCAACTTATGTGAAATTTGCATTGAAAAAAAAACCTTCCCATGTTACTTTGATATCCCCCCAAGTACAGTTGCCTAAAGTAGAGATGGGCCGAACACCCCCCTATTAAGTTCACGCCAGAACTTTCGAACATCGCAAAAGTTTGGAGCCAAACGATGAACCCTATTAAAGTCTATGGGGCCCGAAAATCAAAAGTTCCCATTTCGAAGATTTATATGCAGGTTATTGGGCATACAAAGGGTATGGACGTCTGGGTACTGCCCTCAGGGACAAGTATCAATGCAAAAAAAGTTTTTTTAAAAAGTCATTTTTAAATGAGCAGTGATTTAACAATGCTTAACCACTTGCCGACCGCTGATCGGCATTTGATGGCGACAAGGTGGCTCTATTGCGCGGATCGCCGTCATATGACGGCGGCCGCGAGATCGAGCCCAGTGATCACTGTGTCCGGGGAGGGCCAGGGAGCGGGTGCGGCGGATTCGATCTCTGCCGGCCACCCGCGATGCCCCCCGGAGTGAAAGAACGGAGGTCCGTGTAAGTAAACACGGACCTCCGTTCTGTGAGAGGGGGAAGGGCTGTGATCACAGCCTTCCTTTACATGGAAGCTGTGATCACTTCCCTTCCCCAGCTAGGGCAGTCCCCCCACAGTAAGAACACGCCCAGGGAACACAGTTAACCCTTAGAGCACCCCCTGCAGGTTAACCCCTTCACTGCCAATGGCATTTACACAGTAATCAGTGCATTTTTATAGCACTGATCACTGTATAAATGCCAATGGTCCCAAAAACGTGTCAAAATGTTCCGACATGTCCGCTGAAATATCGCAGTACCGCTAAAAATCGCAGATCGCCGCCATTACTAGTAAAATATAAAAAAAAAATAAAAACCCCAGAAATGAATTCTCATCATCCGTAAACGCGACCACTTTTGCGCAAACCAATCAAACGCTGATTGCAATTTTTTTTATCACAAATATGAGGAAGAATATAAACTGGCCAAAACCGATGAAAAAAAATGTTTTTTTTATATTTTTTTGGGGATTTGTATTTTAGCAAAAAGTAAGAAATGTGGGTTTTTTTGCAAAATTGGCGCTCTTCTTTTGTTTATAGCGGCGATCAGAAATGACGCAGCAGTGATCAAATACCACCAAAAGAAAGCTCTATTTGTGGGAAAAAAAGGACGCAAATTTTGTTTGGGTACAAAGTCGCACGACCGCGCAATTGTCAGTTAAAGCGACGCAGTGCCGAATCGCAAAAAGGGCTCTGGTCAGGAAGGGGGCAAATCCTTCCGGTCCTTAAGTGGTTAAATTGAAACAATAACAATTAAAAATTCCTTTAAATATAATGCCTGTTACTTCTCTTAGTCTGCCTGTAAAGTGGTGCATCTATACCGTGTATAGAACCTGCTGCAGCAAAAATTATATTTATAAAGAAAAAATGACATTTTCCTTGCAAGCTTTCTTTATTTTGTAAACAACGGTTTGGTGAGCCAGTCTGTATGATGAGGACAATAATTTAGTGCACTCGGAACAAGAGTAGAGATTTTTTGGATACATTCTGGTATCTGTTTCACAGACTTTGGATAGAAGTAACAGGTGCCAAAAAATTGGGCTTTGGGTGTTGGCGGTGCCTTCACACTGTAACCCTATAGTTGATAAAAGCAAGAATTGGCCTTGCTGTAAAAAATTTAAATGATATGCCCTGGTCTAACAGTGACAAAAAAATTGGACTTTGGGTGTTGGTGGTGCCTTCACACTGTAACCCTATAGAGGTACTCTTCATGAAAGAAAGAATTGGCCTTGCTTTAAAAACAAATAAATTATATGCACCTGTCAAACAGGTGCAGAAAAATTGGTACTTGGGTGTTAATTGTGCCCATGAAATCTATACAAAAAAATGTATTCCGATAAAATCCACACCCATAAAGCTAGGCAGCCTAGACAGTCTTGCACAGATTCCTCATCCCAAAAACACTTAATTGGGGACATCGGCATTAGGGGCTTGATAGTTGCTGCTAATCCTGGAATGATTCATATTGATAAATGTCTGTGGACAGATGCACTCTTCTATCTGTCACAAAATATCAGGCAGCACTGAATGCCTGTTCGGAAAGCATACTGGATGCAGGGCAGCTCAGCAGCTCAATTGCATACTGGGCAAGTTCTGGCCCGTGGTCTATTCTCATGACCCAGGAACTCAGTGGAACATTGACTGGAAAGCTCTCCATGTCAGTTTTCACCCCTAGAAATTCTTCCACCATATGATGCAGGCATTGCTGATGGGATGTGGACGCTGAGAGCCCTGGGCACCGAGGACTAAGAAAATTTTAGAATGCATCACTGAGGCAGCCCCCTTCTCCACTGCTTCTCCTTAGACCAACAGAAGCCTTAAAACTAGCTTTTCCCTGAGACTGTTACCTAGCAGAGTCTAGAAAGGCATTACATAAACTCCTCTTTAAGGTGTCCTAAAGATATCCTCCGCTTCCTCTGTGGGGATGGAATGAGTTCCAAAACTTTCCCCTTGTAACGGTGGTCAAGGAGGGCTGCCAATCAATAATGATCCTTCTCCTTAATGCCATGAATTCTTGTCCTTTTGCAGACTTTGAGGCATAAGGGAGGCCATGCACCGCAAGTTTGCAGAGGCATGAGAAGCAGAGTCCTCGGGGTCACTGAGAATTACAGTATCTGGAACTGCCTCCTCCTAGCCACGTAATACTCCCAAGGGTTCTAGGAATGGAAAACGATCTCTTTATATTTTTTACTATGCTTTAATGCCTCCAAAACTGCCAGAAGCCTACTCCTCCTCCCTCTCCTCTTGTGTGTTCTGTGGGAATGCAAGAATGGTTTCTGCATAAAGCAGGCCTTGAGAGGAAAGGAAGTCCTCCTCTTCCTCCTGCTGCTCAGCCTTGAGTGCCCTGTCCATAATGCCACGCAGAGTATGCTCCAGCCAGAACGCAACAGAGATTGTGTCACCTGTGCATGCATCGTCATGGCTCACCATCCTTGTCCCCTGGTGACAGCACAGTGCATGCAT
Source organism: Glandirana rugosa (assembly GCA_018402905.1). Classification (NCBI taxonomy): domain Eukaryota; kingdom Metazoa; phylum Chordata; class Amphibia; order Anura; family Ranidae; genus Glandirana; species Glandirana rugosa. Next base: position 109,693 of record BLSH010135668.1, read on the forward strand.
CCTTTATCAGCAGCCATTGGCATGGGGAAAAAAAAGCTGAGCCACCTTGAGCCTGTCATTGTGCCATACTCACACAGGTACTCGTTGAATGTACAGTTGCTGCAGCATTGCCAAAGTTGAGTTCCACCTGGTGGGCATGTCACAAATCACTGGCTGTGTATGACTCGCTGAAATTGCTACAGACTCTTCTGGCCTGCTTTAGAAGATCTTGCAACCCTGGGCACCTGTTTAAGAAATGCTGCACCACCAAACTGAGGACATGTGCCAGACATGGGACATGTGTCAGCTTTCCCTGTCAAAGGGCGGACAGGAGGTTAGTGCCGTTATCATACGCCACCATTCCTGGCTCCAGCTGGAGTGGCATGAACCCTCTCTGGGTCTGCCCCTGCAGAGCGGAAAGAATCTCTGTTCCGATGTGGCTCCTGTCCCCTAGACAGACCAGATGAAGCACTGCATGGCATCTTTTGCCAATACTCGTTGAATAGCCCCTTTAAAACTTAGGGATACTGGTGGTTCATGGGACAATTCAGCAGAGGAGGGCATGGGAGAGGAGGAGGGGGGTAGGGCTGACAAATCTCGCATCATCACCACCAGCTGTATGGGGACGTGGCGAAAAAACAAGCTGCAGCACTGAGCCCTGTCCTGCATCCTTCCTAGTTGCAAGCAGAGTTACCCAATGTGCTTGCACAAGCTGGAATTGAGACGCTGGACATGTGGGTGGCAAGGACTGTATTTTTTTTTTCATTGCAGCAGCTGGGGTAGAGAAATTTGCTTGCTGTACTCTGCAGCTGGTGGTGTGCTGCTGGCAGGGACCTGTGACACCCTTCGCTATACCATCATCCCTGTCAGTGGAGGTTGCTGAGAGGTCATGAGATATAGCGGGGGTAGACCTGAAAGGTGAGAAGTGAGGAGAAGAATTGCAACCTTTTTGTGTGGCTTTCAGGTGCTCTTGCCAATGGCCTGAATGGTGAGAGGTTATATGCCTTGTCAAGCATGTGGTACCCAAATGGCTGGTGTTTTTGCCACACTTGATCTACTTGAGGCAAAGTTTGCAAAGTACAACAGTGCGATCGGCTGTACATGTGCTAAAAAAGGCCCAGACAGCTGAGCTATGGGAAGTGGGTTGGCAGATAACAGCTCCACAATCTGATGGAATAAGGTGGTTGCTCTCTACTCGTTCATGGTGGCTGCCTCTGAAGGACAGCCCTTCCTTGTTAGGGTTGTGCTTCACCCTCACTTTCCTTCTCTGCTCTATCCGGCACCCAAGTCATATCAATGACCTCATCATCATCACCTCCATCCTCATCGATACACTGCGGCTGGGGGAACATGACTGACATGAACTTTCACTGTATTGTTCATTTAAGCACAAGAGACTCAATTTTGTTCACGCAGTGAAATGTGTTCTGTAACCTTCACTTATCACACACATCGCTCTCTCTCTGTCTCTACTCCCCCCTTCCCTCTCAAATGTTTTACTTTTGCAATTGTTCCATTCGTTAGCTTTTGATAATATATTTCTATTTGTTACTAGTTTTTAATAACATCTCACACCACCCCTTACTTATCTATGTATAAAATATCATGTAATAATAAACTTTGTCAGAACAGACATTTTAAACACAGAGATTGCGTCCTGTGAATCTGTTCCTGCAATTGCAAAACTAACTTTTATTTTTATAGTCACAACTAGAAATTCCCATTACAGCTGGCGAGTCATATCAGGAGTTTGGCAGAGTCTCCAGAAGGAACCGAGCTTTGATCGGCATCATCGGGAACGTAGACCTCTAAATGCCAGCTGGGTAAGCTGTCCTTAAGCTTGCTATATTTTCTGCCTTTTCTTATGTATCCTATCTGTCGGTTCAGACCACTCTCTGACCTTTTTGGTTGGGTATCATGTGTGTGTGAATGTGTTTGTGTCCCCCTTCACGAGTTGGACTGTGTGTGGATAGGGAGAATCCTCTGCAGTTCCCAGCGTTGACTCCTTGTAGGCGGCCCGGGTCAGAGGCGCATGGTAGGGACAGATAAAACCCACAGAGAGGGGAAGAGACAAGGAGGGTGTCTTAGTGAGTGTTTTGGCTATTGTCATAAACCCCTTCTATCCCCATAGATAAGTGGAGACTATTCTTGTGAATCTGCAGATTTGCTGTACTAGTTATTTTAGAGGCAAGAGGGTATAGGCACAAGTAGAGCAGAGAAAAGACTGCCAGTCATTATGGGCATTAAAATAAATAAGGGAAAGACGGGCGACAGACCCTCAGAAAATGCCCAGCGCAAGATGAGAGATAGAGAATATATGAACCGAAGGTATGGTTCCACCTATACTGAGCCCTTAGATAAATGTGTAGAATGGACAAAAGGAACAGCTTAACCTTTAAAATCTGAAGGGACTTTTGATTTACAAGTATGGCAAACTTTTCTGCACGATTATGGCCCACTACTGGGCAGTGAAGGAACGTGGGGAATAGCTTGCACATGGGAGACAGAAGCTGAATTAGCAAATGAAACTGGCTTGACGGAGATGTTTAAAGGTACTGCTCAAATTTACTACATTTGGCCAGAAGACTCTGTAGAGGAAGACCCTCCATCTTATGTGGCTGCCAGTTTGGCTTTAAGCGATCCATCAACAAAAGCACAAGAACCAGATCACATGAAACACACAAAAGATGACCTTGGCAATATAGTAGCGAGCAGAGGTTTAACAGCCCCATATCAACCTACAAAGAGTGATTTGGCTCGTATCTTAGAAACAGATGATTGGCATAAATCAAAAGGCACATTTGCAAAATTAGATCTCTCTGAACTTAAGGCTTTGGCTAGAGAAAGAGAGCTAGAGTCTGAACTGCCAGGGCAAACCATAATTTCCAAATTGTGGGAGCAAGATAAAGAGAGAAGGAAGGGAAAGGCCACCCCTTCTGCCCCTGTCACAGAGCAATCTGTTGCAGTGTATCCTGTCAGAACCCAATTCGTTTTTGAAGGTAATGCTGTTGAAAGTAAGTCCCAAATTAAATGGCACGTACCTTTTAGTTTCCAAGAAATGAGAGTCATATTAGAAGGATTGGGAGATCCTAGAAAGAATACAATTGGGTTTGCAAACAAATTAAAGCCCCGTACACACGGTAGAATGGTCGTACAACCAGCTTGTTGTACGATCATCTGACCGTTAGTATGCGCGATTACAACAGCTGTCATACAACGGTTGTACAACAAGTTAGATGAGCAGACTAGAAAACTTTGGTTGTACAACAAGCGGTTGTTGTACCGTGTGTACATAGAAGTTGGTCCAACAAAGTTGTACGTGCAAAACACGCATGCTCAGAAGTCTGGAACGCCCAGAAGTGTCCGTTCTGGGAAACCTACGTTCCTAATTCACAAATCACATGCACCTGAACTTCCTTGTTATACACTCGTAAAACGTCACTACGTTAGGCTTGGTTGTATGATCGCTTAGTGAATGTCAGTACGCTAGACACAACAGCCAACATACGATTTTGGACGTCCGGTCGTACGACCATTGCACCCGTGTGTACGGGGCTTTAGTGCTGCACAGGAAGCATACAAGGCTTTTGCTACTGGCATTCATTAGCTTCTTACTAAAGCAGTGGGAAGCAACATGTCACAAAGCTTGATAAAATGGTTAGTGGAAGGAAGGTTTGTGAAAAAATGAAGGAAAAATTGCCGCAAATATATGGACAAACCAGACATGCTGAATTCATGAATACTAATCAAGGGAAGGAGGAAGCCACAGGGGCTTATTGGAGGTGGTTAAGTGATATGGCAGGGGAAGCAGGCCTTAAAATAGAGGAAGAAAAGAAGGGAGAAACTGCCAGTTCATCTACACAACTGGTGAAACAAAGGTTTCTTGATGGTTTAATACCCCAGTTGAAAGAAAAGTTGTTCACGGCAAGGCCTGAGGCAGGCAATATGTCTATTCAAGACCTCCTGCCTATCCTGTTATCCATAGAGAACATGATTAACCAGAAAGACAGCAAACCCAAAGTTATGTATGGGGAAGCAGAGGGGAAGAGGAAGAGGCAAAGGCAATTTCAAAAATCATGGCATGACCAATCATATGCTACAACTGTAATGGGGAAGGACACATCGCCAAATTCTGCCATCTTCCTGACCATAGACTGGAAAGGAGCTTAGAGGAACTTCATGCTGATCCCAGTTCTCTGCCAAAAGCAGTGGATCGGGCATAGGAAAATGGCATGCCAGTGTCAATAATGTTAAATAGGGGAGACAATGGTCCCGACACCAGAGGCCAGAGTAATAGTATTAGTATCCTCCCTATCCTGGAGGAGAAACAGAATTAACCTGTTTAATTAATACTGGTGCAAGCCGAAGCGTGTTTAATATAGAGGACTTACCTCCAAGATTATTATCTGAAAATGTTATCTCTGGTGTTGGCCTAACCGGGACCTCTACTGATTTGGTTGAGTCCAAGCCACTTAAACTCAGGCTAGGACAGCAAACAGAAATTGTCACTAAAGTGTTAGTTTCAGACACAGTTCCTACCAATCTTTTAGGAGCTGACATTTTGAACCAAATTTTAGACTACACTCCTACAGGAAAAGGTGAACAGCTCCAGAACACCCGGCTCTCCCAGCAGTATCACAGTCCCAGAGGGTGCAGGTTCAAGATGCTTGATCAGATATGTAGAAAGAAACTCCGGACGACCGCACTCCTTTGCAATAATTTAATAAATCCAAATCCATGTGTACAGACAAGAGAAGAATTGCTAACGCGTTTCACGCCAACCTAGAGGCGCTTACTCATAGCTGGTGGAGCATGGTTATGCGTACATATATATATGTGAAAAAATACTGTTGATCACTTCCCATGCTCCACCAATCACCATACAATCAATCAGCTGTTACTTGTTTAGCTATCATCAATTCCTTTCAGAGCTTTATAGCTTCCAGCAGAGTCGGCACGACATGGTGCAATATACAAGAGGAATCGCACGCGGAACACACGGA
>BLSH010135668.1:120071-156449 GCA_018402905.1 Glandirana rugosa
CATTTTAGGAAAAGAGGCTCAAGTGACTGTCTGCGTCGAGAAGTACTGAAACACCCCAAAATACAAGCAGAATGGTCCTCAATTGATCCGTCCCTTTTCTTTAGTCGACCGGGGAGGGGACCCCCGACAGGAGAAAAGGATGTAATTTTGGGGAACTCCTGGTAAGACGAACATAAAACCCCACAAAGTCATGAAGAGCTGCGTCTGTCAGTGAACTCGGAGAAAAGGATTTTACGGTAAGTTTTAATAAAATCCCTTTTTTCATTTACCCATGTGGCCCAAAAGTTAGCATGGACAAGATTGCCCCAAGGCTGTGTGAGTAGCCCTTCTGAATATAATACTGTGTTAAAGCAAGTATTGGACCACTGGCCCCCCTCACACCCAAACACAGTTTTGCTCCAGTACATAGATGATTTGCTTATTTGTTCTGATACAAAGGACATTTGTAGCAGAGAAACAGTAAGCCTTCTCATGTTTCTCTATAACAGTAACAACAAAGTCAGCAAAGAGAAGCTACAATACTGTCAAGAGAAAGTGATCTTCCTGGGTCACTGCATTTCACATGGAATCCGTCACCTAACCCCAGATCGAGTTAAAACTCTACAAAAATTTGAAAAGCCAAGAAATGTACAGCAACTACGTGCCTTCCTGGGGTTAGTGAGATATTGTAGGGACTGGATTCCAAATGCATCAGAACTTATGGCTCCTCTATATGAGGCTACCACTACAAACCCTTTCAAACTCACATGGGACAATGAATTGCAGATGAAGGGGCTTATTAAAATTTTTTCTGAAGCTCCTGTCATTGGACTTCCTGACTATAATAAGACCTTCTCATTGTTTTGTCATGAAGTCAATGGATTTGCTGCAGATGTACTCACCCAGCTACATGGAGACAAACAAAGGCCTGTAATGTATGTATCAGCCTCATTAGACCTTGTCAACAAAGGCTCCCCCAGTTGTATGCGAGCCATAGCAGTCTGCATTTTGCTGCTAGACAAAGTAACTGAGCTTGTACTAGATTCTGCTCTGACCCTGTATGTGCCACATGCAGTACAGGAAATCATGAACTAAGTAAATACCAGACTTGTGTCTGCCAGTAGATTTGACCAGTCTGCTCCTTTTGCTCCATCAAATTTAACAATAAAACAATGTGTTTCTTTAAATCCGTCTACTCTTCTTCCTATAACTGATGAGGAAGATTCAACAAATGGTACTGATGCAGAACCTGAGAGTTTTTCTCATGATTGTATGGCTCTGATGGAGGTAGAAAGGGCCTCTGTCACCCCAGCAAAAGATGAGCCTTTATCAGATTGTGACACATACCTATTCGTAGATGGTTCCAGATTTTACACTGATGATGGTGAGCCACACACAGGGTTTGCTGTAACCACTACAGACACTATTTTACATCAAGAAGAATTGACACCACATATATCAGCACAGGAAGCTGAGTTGTGTGCTTTAGTCAAAGCATGTAAACTCCTAGACAACCAAAGGGGAAATGTTTACACTGACAGCAGATATGCATTTGGAAAGCCCACAATTTTGGGTCTATTTGGAAAGCACGGAACTTTCTGACTAGTGCAGGGAAGCCAGTGAGACATGCAAAATTCATAGAGCGGCTATTTGAGGTCTTTCAGAAACCAGCAGAAGTTGCCATTTTGAAGGTAAAAGGACATGCAAGGGGAAATGACATGACAGCTAGAGGAAATGCTTTGGCAGAACAAGCGGTAAAGGATGCTGCCCTTATGTCATTTGGAGTCACACCCACTGTAGGGGTAGCCCAGGTATAGGGGACAGATTCCCCTCATCAAGCACAGTGGGATATAGAAACTTTAATTCAGTTGCAGAACTGGGCCCCTGATGAAGAGACGGATAAGTGGAACAACTGTAATGCTACCCAAAATCAGCAGGGTCTGTGGATCGCTGACAACAGGTGGTGTCTACACAGGACAGGAGTATTATTGTAAGCGCATAGACATTCCAAGCCGTATATATGTACATAAATAGAAATATACTCAGCACTGCTATAATGATAGTCCGGGGTGACTGGACAGGCTGTAAGGTCGTCTTAGGGCAGCACCTTGCCAGAACTAGAACAGGCTTCTAAGTGAACAAAAAAGACAAGCAGGTGCGCTTCTAAGCGTAAACCATAAAATCAGTCTTTTATTAAAACAAACAAGTGGTACTCACAAACAGTGATGTAGTAAGAGCATGGCAGTATCAGCTACTGCTCAAGCTCATACACCTGTTATAGCCTGTAGCCTGCCACAGCCTTCCTTCTCCCCTGGACAAGCCAGAGATGTCGAGACATAGCCAGCAGTAGCTGATACTGCCATTCTCTTACTACATCACTGTTTGTGAGTACCATTAGTTTCTTTTTTGGTGTCTACCCAGGAGTTTGTACCCAGTTTTAGAACAACTGGCACATGGCGTCAGTCATCTTGCTAAGGGTGCGATGGTGACACTTACTGGCTGCTATTGGATAGCATCTCGATTTAGTGCAATTGGTGCCAGGTTTTGTGCTTCATGTCTCACTTGTGCTCTGTACAATGCAGGGAGGCCTGTCTATGTTTCCCAAAAGCATTCTCCTAAGCCAGATTTCCCTTTTCAAAGAATTCAAATAGACTACATTCAGATGCCCATAATAGGCACCTATGAGTACTCTCTAGTGTGCGTTGACATGTTTTCAAGCTGGCCTGAATGCTGGCGGTTAGCCAAAGCAAATGCAAAAACAACAGCAAGAAAATTTTGAATGAAATAGTTTGTAGATATGGAGTTCCTGAAACTATTTAGAGTGACAGAGGAACCCATTTTACTGGAGAAGTGATGAAAGAGGTAATGGAAGCACTTAACATACAGCAAGCTTTCCATACACCTTATTAACCACAAAGCAGTGGTAACGTTGAGAGACTTAATGGAGTTTTGAAAAACAGATGTGCAAAAATGAAAGCAGATACAGGAAAAGGATGGGTGAAAGCTTTGCCAATAGCCCTATATTCTGTATGAACTACCCTTTGTTTTGGACACAGATCAGTACCTTCAGAATTATTTCTGTCCCTGGCCTAATTTCAATACAATGTGTGTACACACGGAGAGAAATTACAGACGCTGATACGAGTTCAGAGCCAAGATATTTCTGCTTTATTTGTTCCTCTTTTTAAGCTTATAAAGAGTTTGTTAGGCGTTGCGGGAAGTGTCTGATAGACGTAACACAAATGAACATTAAGCAAAAGAACATATAAGTTCATGATTGGATGTATCTATGTGAGTATAAGTTTCTTCCAGGATATGATAATCCTGTGTCTTGGGTGTAGCTTCTTCCTGGAGGCACCATCTTAGAAATCATCTGTTTCTTCCCTTATTGTTTGTTAGTAGCAAACCAAGAAAGTATAAAAGTAATCCATCTGACGAGCATGTCTGAGTAAGCAATATATGTATATAATAGACTAATAGCATACATGTGTATAAAGCATGCCTGTGACGCCGTTGAAATAGGCATTTTACTATGACCATTAATTACATCCATTACACCCTAAACAACCACATAGGCTGCCCACTATGAGATTTTATTTGGAGAGCTACCCAAAACAGGGCTATATTTTCGTCAACAGTTGTAGGCTTCTCACTCTAGTCTGTTAGAATATGTTCAGATTTTGCAAAGAACACTGAATAAAGTACATGAAGGCGTTTACAACTCTATCCCCGACACAGACTCTGTTTCAGGTATTCACAGAACCCAACCAGGTGACTGGGTGGTGGACAAGCGGCACATCAGAAAGCCGCTAGAACCAGAATTTGATGGACCACATTCGGTGCTTTTGACAACCAGTTCTGCTGTCAAGTTGGAAGGAAAGCCCACCTAGATTCACGCAGTCATTGCAAGAAAATACTGAAGTGATGATATCCTTTGAAATAAAAATTATGTTTCTTTTCTTATTGTCTGTGAAAACTGGGACATGGAAAAATAACCCTTTCATCCAAATGGTAGAATTGTATGCAACCCATAGCAACGCCAGTAACTGCTGGGTGTTTTCTCACTTATATCCCCAAATGGGAACAATAGCCATGATAGCAATGCCTCTCAACTTCACTGATCTAAACAGGAACAGAATAAATGGCTCATACATAGTTTCCACAGCTAATGAGCACCAATCAGTAACTTTGATGGTTTCAAAACACATAGACACTCCACAGATTTGTCTAAGCATTACATGACTCTTTAATACTAAATGTACACAGCTGGGCAATTCAGATTGCAATGGAGCAAACTTTACAGTTTATGGAAGAAACTGTGCTCATTATTATTATATCCCAGATCCAGAACTAAATAGAACCCTTTATAGTACAAATTGCACACAGTTCCCAATATGTGGCAATATCGGTTACCTGGGATTCAATGTTATTGCATCTAATGTTTTAGGAGCAGGTATAACATCCATATGTAGAGGGTTATCTTTTTATATGGAGATAAAGCTTTCACCTGGCTTCCTACTAATGTTACAGGTGCATGTTATATTGGGAAGTTTTTAACCTGCTTTGGCTGTTCGCAAAGATACAGTGCAACCTGACCTGGTCAAAGTGCAGAATACCCTTTAGTGTTCAAAAGCGAGCTTTTCACTGAAGATGACATGGTATGGTCATGGTTCCTTCCTGGACAGGATGGGGAATTGAAGCAATGAAAAGAATAAATAATTACACTAGAATTGTAGATGAAATTATTAACCTTACTACCACTGATATAGGTTTTTAAGTAAAGAAATTACTCAGTTTAAAAAATAGTATTAGAGCATAGATTAAATTCTATCACTGCAGCTCAAGGTGGGATGTGTAAGGTTATTCACACTGACTGTTGTATATACATTTCTGATAGTGAGGACATTATTAAAGGGCATCTTGCTAAGATAAGAGGACTACAGAATAAGGCCAGAGATATTGCTATAGATGGATGGAACCCCTTTAAGGGATTAGGAGGTTTTGGTGGTTTTCTATATGGCAACATGGTTACAGAAATTAGGCGCTTACATTGTGATGTTCCTGTTTCTCGTACTTGTTATTTACTTCCTCATCAGGCTGTGCTTCCGTGTGACTACCCACTGTACCAACAGATGGTCCACCAGCCCTGATGAACCTATCATTCTGAGAAAGCTAGGAGAGAACTGAACAGGACGCCGTCTCTCTGTGCCAATGAAGCAGGAGCTACCGGCAATCGGCAACCTTACGCAGAGAAGAATTGTGTCAAATTAAAAACAGGAGGGAAATGACATGGGCTTTCACTGTATTGTTCATTTAAGCACAATAGACTCAATTTTGTACACGCAGTTGAAATGTTTTCTGTAACCTTCACTTATCACACAGATACAACTTCTGCTAGAAGCTCTCTCTCTGTCTCTACCCCCCCCCCCCCCCCAATGTTTTACTTTTGCAATTATTCTTTTCACTAGCTTTTAATAATATATTTCTATTTGTTAGTTTTCGGTTGAAAGATTTTATTGGATTTTGCATGAAAGAATACAATTGAAAATATACAGTTGTATTAGTAACAAATAGTGTGGTATTACAAGTGATTCATTACAATAGCCTTCGGTGTCTTATGGTATTATTGCTTTAATTAACATCTCAATTGCCACTCATAGAGGTAACCACTATGATGAAGTGGGCATGGATGAGGGGTAATGACTGTAGCGGCTTGCCGATCCTCCAGGCACCCCCTATGGTGGAGGAAAGGAGCCAGCTGTCTCAACTCCAAGGATGAGAGTGGCAAAGTGGCAATGGGGGTTACTACATGCTTGTCAAGGTAATTAAGTACAACTTAAGAAAGATTTAAACATCTTTTCATACGCAAACAAAACACAAGAACAATAGGGAAGAAGAGGGGGAAAGAGCAGAAGAGGAGATGGTAGGGGGGAAGGGGATCTGCAGGGGTGGTTTGTAATAACGTTACAGACCATGCTCCTACCGGGGTTTGTGTCTCACCATGGCAAAAGAACTTCTTGTTGGAATATAGGGGGAAGAAATAGATCAATCCAGGGTTTCCGTGCCGCTATGTCGAAAATGGATTTCCAAAAGGTGTGAACTATTGGACAGGTCCACCATGTGTGGAAGAAGGTTCCTATTTCCAAACAGCCACAGAAGCATTGAGGGGTATAGGATGAGACGTATTTCGTAATTCTAGAGGGCACTAGATACCATCTAGTTAAAACTTTGTAATTTGTCTCCATCACTTGCGTGTTAGGTGAGGAGGATTTAACAGTAGACCATATTGAAGCCCATTGGTCAGGGTCTAGAGTGAATCCCAGGTCGTCTTCCCATTTATGGATGTAGTGCGGAGGTTTGGGGTTTGCAGAAGTTAGGATGTGGGAATAAAGGTTAGAGATGGTTCCTCTTGCGTGGGGGTCTTGTTTACATAGATTTTCAAAATAGGTGGGGCTGTTGAGTGAAGTCTTGTTGTGGATCTGCGGTGCGTAAAAGTTTTTAATCTGGAGGTAGCGAAAGATCTCCGCTTGGGGGATTTTATATTGATCCCTGAGTATTGGGAATGTTAGGAAGGAGGAGGTAGAGACTAGAGCGTGTAGTCTCAGTAGTCCTAGAGTGGCCCAAACGTGGAAGGCCCGGGGTGATTCCCAGGCTGGCTGAAAGGCGGGGTTTTTGAGAAATGAGAGGAGGGGGTTATGGGGGGATTGTAGACCGTGCTTTAATTTTAACCTGTCCCATAAAGAGATAAAATGTTTAGTGATGGGATTATGTAGTGTGGGGCGATCTTTCTGGTTAAGCCACAGTAGGTTGGAGACCGACAAGGGGTCACAATCAACTGCTTCAATTGTTACCCACATGGGTGTTTCATGAGTGGTGTGGTACTTGAGTAAGCTAGCTAGGTGGGCCGCCTTGTAGTAAATGGAAAAGTTAGGCATGCCTAGACCTCCGCGTGACTTTGGAAGGAAGAGAGTAGATTTAGAGATCCTGGGTTTGGTAGCACCCCATATAAATTTGGTCGTGCGTGTTTGGAGGATACGTAGGAAGTATGCTGGGATGGGTGTAGGTAAAACTCTAAAGAGATATAATAGTTTAGGTAAAATGCACATTTTAACTACTGAAATTTTTCCAAGCCATGAAATAGGGAGAGGGGCCCATTGGTGCATGAGGTTAGTGACTCATTTTAGCATAGCTGGGTAGTTTAATGGAAAGAGTTGCGTCAGTTCAGCTGGGAGTTGAACTCCCAAGTATGGGATTGACTTTACCGCCCATGAGAATGGGAGAGCTTCGCACGTGGTGTCTAGCTCTGCCGAGGAGAGAGAGATATTCAGTGCTTTGGATTTTTGCATATTGACTGCTAACCCCGATATTTTAGCAAATCTATTAAGTATAGATAGTAGATTGGGACCGGTAGTTATAGGGGAGGACAACAATAAGAGGATGTCGTCTGCAAATAGACACATTTTATGATGGCATCCACCGAGTTCGATGCCCGTAATTGTCTGGTTTGATCGAATCAATTGCGCTGGGTGTTCTATAGCTAGTGCGAATAGGATCGGCGAAAGTGGACATCTGTTAGAAGAAGACTGTTCTGAGGGTTAATTGCATTTGATTGTGGTTTCCTCTAGTTGCTGAGAAGCAGCTCTATTTAAACTTCCTGTCTCCTGTAGCAAGTGCTGTCCGTTCTACAGCGTCTGAGTACCTGTGAGCCTCAGCTCTCCTGCCTGTAACCTGCTTCCTGTGTAGTTCCTGTGTACCCACCCAGCTTGCTCTGACCTGCTACCTATCTTCCAGCACCGACCCCGGCTATCCACGACCATCCATTTGCCTGACCCTTCTGTACCTTTGCTCCCAGTCTGTTAACGAACCCTGCTTGGACTTGACCACTCTCCGCCTGAACCCCTTGTACCCTGCCTGCCAGTTGCTGACCCAGCCTTAACGATCACTCTTCTGACTTGCACGACCATCCCGAGCCTCACATCACCACCTTCAGTGACCATCCGGCCCTCGTGCCATCCCGCACTCACGGGTCCCCTGTCTGCTCTACCAGGGACCCCTGAATCGGGTGCGCAAGAGTGGTTGTTCTCTGCACACGCCAGACTCCACCACCAGGATCGTGACAACATCCCTGTCTCGTTCCTCTCTCTATATTGAACTTCTGCAATTTGTAACCTGCATATCTAACATAGTTAGTTTTCAATAACATCTCACACCACCCCTTTCTTATCTATGTTTAAAATATCATGCAATAATAAACTTTGTCAGAACGGATATTTTAAACACAGAGATTGCGTCCTGTGAATCTGTTCCTGCAATTGCAAAACTAACCTTTATTTTTAGTCACAACCAGAAATTCCCATAACAATGACTACCAATTTCTTATTGTTATGGAAATTTCTGGTTGTGACTCTAAAAATAAAAGTTAGTTTTGCAATTGCAGGAACAGATCCATAGGACTCAATCTCTGTGTTTAAAATGTCCGTTCTGACAAGATTTATTGTTACATGATATTTTATGCATAGATAAGAAAGGGGTGGTGTGGATTGTTATTAGAAACTAACAAATAGAAATATATTATTAAAAGCTAGCGAATAGAATAATTTCAAAAGTAAAACATAGAGAGGGGAGGGGGGAGTAGAGACAGAGTGAGAGCTTCTAGGAGAAAGTGTATCTGTGTGATAAGTGAAGGCCACAGAAGACATTGCAGCAGCGTGAGCAAAATGGAGTCTCTTGTGCTTAAATGAACAATACAGTGAAAGTCCATGTCACTTATTTATCAGTGTTCTCCCCTCTCTGAAGGCACATGTTCCTACCTTCCTCAACCTCAGAGTCAGAACCAACTCCTGAATCAAGTAATGCCTGTGCATCATCAAGGAGAAAGTGGTTGACGTTGTGTTCAAATAATTCAGCTGACTCCTCTATGCATGATGCTGAGGCCAGGGGAGGGCTGGGCTGGGGGGCAGGGTGGCAATTGCCCCCCAGGCCACCCTAACTTACATTCAAAATGGCTGATGGCCGCTGCCGCTCACACTTTTTTCTTCTTGTGGAGGAAGGAAGTAGGGGCCAGGGGCGCAGCCACCAACTAACTGCAGGCAAAGGGGGCGGGGGGCACTGGTGAGGCTGCATCGATGGGCACTGGTGAGGCTGCATTGGTGGGCACTGGTAAGGCTGCATTGGTGGGTGGTGAGGCTGCATTGATGGGCACTGGTGAGGCTGCATTGGTGGGTGGTGAGGCTGCATTGATGGGCACTGGTGAGGCTGCATTGGTGGGTGGTGAGGCTGCATTGATGCATTATTTTTATTAAAGCTCCTTTGTTGCTATCAACATTAAATTATGTTACCACATTGTATCATATTTGTCTTGCTTCATAACATCAATATCCGTTATAAAACCAGGTGGGCATGGATGGTGAGCTGATTCGGTAGTTCAATGGGCCACTTGACTGGACTTGCCCCCCAGGCCTAAGGCTGCCAGCCCTCCCCTGGCTGAGGCTATGGCAGGTGTAGCTGTGGACAAGAAGGCAGAATAAGCTGCTCTGGCAGCTGTGGTGGACTGCGCACTAGTCTCTGCTAGGGTGATAGAGGATGAGGAGGATGAGTATGGTTTAGTAAGCCAGTCCACCACCTCCTCTGCATGCTGTGGCTGGATAGAATGGGCAACATCACTAAACAGAGAAAATGTTGCCCTTCCTAAGGACGGACCACATCCACCTTTGCCTGTGGACACCAAAAACAGGGGGGGGGGGGGGGGAGGTGTTCATCACTATATACAGTAGGGTTGCACCGATACCAGTTTTTGTATCGGCGAGAAAGGGTACCGGTACTTTTCGTCAAGTACTCGCCTATACCAAGTACCGATACTTTGTGGTGCAATTTGCGTCAATACAAAAAAAATTGGCGCAAATCCCATGTGATTTCTGTGTGTGTATATAGAAGCGCCATCTATTGGGTAGTTTAGAACTAAATAAATAAAAATTCAGCAGAGGGAACGCTGTTTCAGTAAGTAGGAAGAGACAGATTAGAAGTTCAAAGCAGCAATCATTTATTCGAAAACTGAACAAACTGATGACTTTAGGTAAATCAATCACAAGCCCATGCAGGGAGATGGTAGTGTGTTACGGGTTCTGTAATTTACTCTGCTGAACCTGGTAGAATGAACGGCTGCCTCTAACCCTGGAGCTCATGGGCGCAAGTGGGGAGCCCAATGGATGCTGGATCAATGGACGGAGCCAGCAAGCACCGGCCGGGGAAATGCCAGGAGCGAGCGGAAGTGCTCCACTATGGAGACAGTACTGTGCGGCAACCATCGAGGACATCCACGGTCCGACATCCATTGGGCTCACCGCCCGCACCCAGGAGCTCCAGTTTTCCATTAAATGATTTCTGCTTTAAACTTCTAATCTGTCTCTACCTACTTACTGGAAAAGTGGTCCCTCTGCTGAATTTTGTGAGTTCTAAACTGCTCACTAAATGGTGCTTCTATACACAAACACACACACACACACACAAACACACAGTAGGGTAAAACGCATGCAATTCGGACAGGAATTGCACCACGTTCCTATTCAAATTGCATGCAATATCTTGCAGTGCCATTTGCGCCCATTCATTTTGTATTGATGCAAATCACACCGCGAAAGTATAGGGTTCGGTATTGGGAGCATTTGAACTAGTACCAATACTCGCTCAAATGCCTGGTATTGGCACCGATACCGATATTCAGGGCCGTCTTTAATATTGATTGGACCCTGGGCAAATATTTTCTTGGGCTCCCCTCCCATGCAATTTCACTCTCCACCTGCTCTGAGACATACAATAAATAGCAACTAGACTCAAAATTAGTTTACTGAATCAGATCAGCAGTGATTTTTTGGTTGCCAGAGTTTACAGCATATCATTACCAGTTACTGACTGGCTGCTAGAGGTTACAGCACGCATTACGGCTCACTGATTAGTTGCTAGAGGTTACAGCACATGCTTTCTGCTTGTTTGGTTGCTAGAGATTACTGTACATCAATAGTGCTCACTGATTGGTTGCTAGAGATTACTACACATCATTACTGCCTACAGATTGGTTGCTAGAGGTTACAGCACATCATCTCCTCACTGCCTGAACCCCATGGACTGGGGATCGCAAAGTCGCTTTCCTGACACCACAGAAATGTGCTGCACTTTAGCAGTGGCATCAATTATTAATGACACCCTGCTGACATGTTCTGTGGAATTTCAAGCATGCCTTTGTCTCTCCAGTGGACAGCATCCAGTATAGGTGATGGTGAATATGACCTCGGGGGGGCATGATATACATATGAATGCCACCTTTGTTTACATATCAGCGCAGCTGGCTGCCACTATTTACATATGAATGCTGCCGCTATTTACATATCCATGCTGGTTATTTACATGTAATCATAGGGTCTGCAGGTGAGTCATCTGTACACAAAAATAGGGCAGAGTTTGGCAGCTTTAGTAGCAGCACTTAGATATCGGGACACAGCACAGGTCTAAAACTTCAAGGGACAGGGGAATTTAAACCAGGATAGTTGGCAAGTATGAGGCAGCTGCTTTGGGCCCCACAACAATGACTGGGCCTGCCGATATTGGTGCATCCCTAGTATATAGCACTAAATGTTATGTAAAGCGGTGTAAAACACTGCACTACACAGACGCACTCCACTGACACACTACAATATACTGCAGTAAAACTGCACTGAGGCACTTCAATATACTGCAGTAAAACTGCACTGACGCACTACAATGTACTGCAGTAAAACTGCACTGATGCAGTAAAATATACTGCAGTAAAACTGCACAGACGCACTACAATATAATTCTGTAAAAGTGCACTGATGCACTACAATATACTGCAGTAAAAGTGCACTGGTGCACTGCAATATACTGCTTTAAAATTGCACCGACGCACTACAATATAATGCAATAAAAGTGCACTGAACCACAATATACTGCAATAAAAGTGCACTGAATCATTACAATATACTGCAGTAAAAGTGCACTGAGCCACTACAATATACTGCAGTAAAAGTGCACTGATGCACTACAATATACTGCTGTAAAATTGCACTGATGCACTACAATATACTGCAGTAAAAGTGCACTGATGCACTACAATATATATAGCTGTAAATTTGCACTGATGCACTACAATACAATGCAATAAAAGTGCACTGAACCACTACAATATACTGTAGTAAAACTTTTACTGCAGTATATTGTAGTGCTTCAGTGCACTCCTACAGCAGTATAATGTAGTGCATCAGTGCACTTTTTGCTGCAGTATACCGTAGTGGTTCAGTGCACTTTTATTGCATTATATTGTAGAACGTCAGTGCAATTTTACAGCAGTATATTGTAGTGCATCAGTGCAATTTTACAGCAGTGTATTGTAGTCCATCAGTGCACTTTTACTGCATTATATTGTAGTGGTATTTTGTAGTGGTTCAATGCACTTTTATTGCATTATATTGTAGAGCATCAGTGCAATTTTACAGCAGTGTATTGTAGTCCATCAGTACACTTTTACTGCAGTATATTGTAGTGTGTCAGTGCACTTTTACAGCAGTATATTGAAGTGGCCTAAGACATTGTGCTGCCAGGGTCCATTTACATGCAACAGCACATTGACTGTATGTAATATTATATAACATACCATTATGTTCAATTCCAAGGGGCGGGCTAGGGTAGTATACAGAAAGGCTAGGGTAGTATATGACAGTGGTATCAGTGGCAATGCTAGTGGGGGAGTGTGATCAGTGTAAGTGCTGGGGTAGCAGTTCTGGGAGGGGGGTCAGTGGCAGTGCTGGGAGGGGGGGTCAGCTGCAGTGCTGGGGAGGATAAGATTACAGGCAGTTGTACTTACTGTGTATTGGGCTCTGTGGTGTCTGGCGGCAGTGACACCTACGTTGAGATGAGGAGATGGGGTCTCCTCCAGCCCATCCCACTTCAGTCACGATTCAGCTGACCTCTAGTCTCTGCCCCCACTCCACCATTCTACGAACTGAATGGGCAGCCGCTGGCTAAAAGGACAGCCCAGATGCTTTGTGCACAAGATGCAGCCCGGAGGCTCTGCTGACTAGGATGCAGGCCGATCCTAGGCTCACAGACGCCTGGGTGCAGAAATATTTCTGGCGCCCCCACATAGGCGTGGTCATCTTACTAACCCCTCCCCTTTACAAATGTTTCTATGGCAGGACTCAAACATAGAGAGGAAGAGTCTTTGTTATCCTGGGATTCTCCAATGACCTCTTAACAATAAGCAAAATTCAGGAACAGAAGCGGAGTACTCTAATGGGACCTGGAGGGGGGGTCATGGACACAGAGAAGGCTTCTGTTAGAGAGTCTGTTAAAAAGAGCCTCCAGACATACTGCAGACATGCTACAGGAGATGGTCAGTGACTGCAGACATTCTACAGGAGAGATGGTCAGAGACTGCAGACATAATACAGGTGATGGTCAGAGACTGCAGACATGATACAGGCGATGGTCAGAGACTGCAGACATGATACAGGAGATGGTCACAGACTGCAGACAAAGTACAGGAGATGGTCAGAGACTGCAGACATACTACAAGAGATGGTCAGACTGCAGACATACTACAGGAGAGAAGGTCAGAGACTGCAGACATGATACAAGCGATGGTCAGAGACTGCAGACATGGTATAAGAGATGGTCAGAGACTGCAGACATAGTACAGTAAATAGTCAGAGACTGCAGACATACTATAGGAGATGGTCAGAGGCTGCATACATACTACAGGAGATGGTCAGAGAATGCAGGCATAGTATAGGAGATGGTCAGAGACCGCAGACATCATACAAGAGATCAATGCATCAATGCAGCCTCATCTGTGCCCATCAAATGCAGCCTCATCAGTGCCCATCAAATGCAGCCTACCAGTGCCCACCAAATGCTGCCTACCAGTGCCCACCAAATGCTGCCTACCAGTGCCCATCAATGCCATCTGGCGGTACCCATAAATACTGCCTGGCGATGCCCACCAATGACGCCTGCCAGTGCCCACCAATGCCGCCTGCCAGCCAGTGCCCAGCAATGCAGCATACCAGTGTCCAGCAATGCAGCCTGCCAGTGCCCATCAATGCTGGCTGCCTGTGCCCACCAATGCAGCCTGCCAGTGCCCACCAATGCAGCCTGCCAGTGCCCATCAATGCAATCTTCCAGTGCCCATCAATACCCCCTGCCAGTGCCCACAAATGCAGTCTGCCAGTGCTCACAAATGCAGCCTGCCAGTGCCCACCAATGCAGCCTGCCAGTACCCACCAATGCAGCATGATAGTGCTCACCAATGCAGCCTGACTGTGCCCACCAATGCAGCATGACAGTGCCCACCACCAATTCAGCCTGCCAGTGCCCACCAATGCTGCATGACAGTGCCCACCAATGCCACATAACAGTGCCCATTAATGCAGCCTGCCAGTGCCCATCAATGCTGAATGACAGTGCCCACCAATGCAGCATGACAGTGCCCACTGATGCTGCATGACAGTGCCCACCAATGCAGCATGATAGTCCCCACCAATGCAGCCTGACAGTGCCCACCAATGCCGCATGACAGTGCCCACCAATGCTACCTGCCAATGCCCACCAATGCAGCATGACAGTACCCACCAATGCCGCATGACAGTGCCCACCAATGCACATGACAGTGCCCACCAATGAGTCACGGCAGTGCCCACTAATGCCGCATGACAGTGCCCACCAATGCTACATGACAGTGCCCACCAACGCAGCATGACAGTGCCCACCAATGCTACCTGCCAGTGCCCACCAATTCAGCATGACAGTGCCCACCAATGCCGCATGACAGTGCCCACCAATGCTACATGACAGTGCCCACCAACGCAGCATGACAGTGCCCACCTATGCAGCATTACAGTGCCCACCAATGCTACCTGCCAGTGCCCACCAATTCAGCATGACAGTACCCAACAATGCTGCATGACAGTGCCCAAAAATGCTGCATGACAGTGCCCACCAATGCTACCTGCCAGTGCCCACCAATTCAGAATGACAGTATGCACAAAATGCTGCATGACAGTGCCCACCAATGCGCATGACAGTGCCCACCAATGCCACATGACAGTGCCCACCAATGCCTCATGACCGTGCCCACCAATGCAGCATGACAGTGCTCACCTATGCAGCAGGACAGTGCCCACCTATGCAGCATGACAGTGCCTACCGGTACCAATGCAGCCTACCAGGGCACACATGGATCACACACACAGTGACAGCAGTGATCTCCCAGAGTGTCACGGAGCTTTGCTGTGAATTGTTTGGTGGCGCTGTATTAAAATCCCGACTCTGATCAGTGTGGCATCTATCAGTGGGGCCTCAGCTCTAGGAGGCAGTATTTTAATACAGCTCACCGTACGATTCACAGCAAAGCTCCGTGACACTTCTGGAGATCGCGGCTGAAGAGGAAAGGAGGAGGGGGGAAGAGAAAGAGGGAGAGAGAGGAGGACTCTTCGGCTCCCCCCACCTCTGTGGTGCCTGGTTGCAGTGCACCCCGTGCACCTGCCCGGGATCAGCCCTGCTGGGATGCACCATCTGTCGCCTGGAGGGGGGGTGACACAGAGCTTTGTGCATTCGATCGTCTCCTTTCCTTCTGCTGTCCTCAACCCATACAGCCGGCCATTGATCTGTATGATGTCCCTGGCTGTGTAGAGATAGCGGCACCCACACACACAAAAATGCTGGGAAAAAATGTGGGCGTCAATTTGCCACCCCCCTCAAAAGGCCGCATGGGACCATTGGACCCTCCCAGACTCATGGTAGGGCCGGCCCTGCAATGGACAGACGATCCGTTGTCATCCGATTTCCCATAGAGGAGAGCGGCGCTCTGACAAATCTGTCTCCACACAGTGAGCAAAGACGGATCTGTCATCTGTCGGCTCATTGGGGATCAGCGGATCGATCCCTGCTGAGCAAAATGGAGCCCGCTAACCAGGGACGTGCTGTGAGGTCAGTGGTTGGTGAGACACTGGCTAGTATCAGAACCAGATACACACAGGTTACATATGCCGTGAACGTTAGAGCGAGATCAATAATTCTAGCACTAGACCTCCTCTGTAATTCTAAATATGTAACCTCTAAAAAAAGTTAAAGCATTGTCTATGGAGATTCTTAAGTACTGAAGTTTTCCACAAGTGTGTGCAATTTTAAAGCATGACATGTTAGGTATCTATTTACTTGGCGTAACATTATCTTTCACATTATACAAAAATGTGGGCTAAATTTTCTTTCTTTGTTTTAATTCATGAAACAGTTTCTTTCCAAAAAAAACGTGTTTGAAAAATTGCTGCGCGAATACTGTGTAACATAAAAAGGTGCAACGACCGACATTTTATTTCCTAGGGTGTCTGCTTAAACAATATATATCATGTTTGGGGGTTTTGAGTAATTTTCTAGCAAAAAAAATATGATTTTTACATGTAGGAGAGAAGTGTCAGAATTGGCCCTTTTTTCCCCATAAATAGAGCTTTCTTTTGGTGGTATTTGATCCCCTCTGCGTCACTTATGATCGCCGCTATAAACAAAAAAGAGAGACAATTTTGCAAAAAAAAAAACAATATTTATTACTTTTTGCTAAAATACCTATCCAAAAAAAAAATATATATAAAAAAACAAATTTGTTCATCAGTTTTGGCCGATATATATTCTTCAAAATATTTGTGGTAAAAAAAAATCGCAATCGCCGTTTATTGATTGGTTTGTGCAAAAGTTGCCGTGTTTACAAACCATGAGAATTAATTTATGGCATTTTTACCATTTTTTTTTTACTGGTAATGGCAGCGATCTGCAATTTTTATCAGGACTGTGGTATTGTGGCAGACATGTCGGACATTTTTGACACTTTTTTGGGACCATTGACAATACAGCGATCAGATCTAAAAATAGCCACTGATTACTGTATAAATGTCACTGGCAGGGAAGGGATTAACCTGCAGGGGGCAATGAAGGGGTTAATTGTGTTCCCTAGGCGTGTTCTAACTGTGTGGGGGCTGGGCTGGCAGGGGCATAACATATCTAACTTATCCCGGTGACAGGGATCAGTAGATCAGTGTTTTGTCCCTTGTCAGAGAGGGGAACTGCCGCATTTACATTGGCAGTTCTCCGCTTTTCTCCTGTTGTAAGTGATCGCAGGTCGCCGGAGGACATGGAGTCCGCCTGACCCAAGGCCACACTCCTGGAGCTTGCGGCGGGCACAAGAGCGTGCCGTGCATGCTCGAACTTCCATTTATAGACGGCGGTTTGCGTTATGATGCCACCTTGCCGCAGTAAATGTACGGGACACGGTTCGGAAGTGGTTAAACTGACCGCTCTGTAAGTAGCTTCTGACAAGCTACGCAATGAGCCCCGCATCTCCGGAACCATAGATGATAGAAGCCCCAAATTTTTACCAGTGGTGGGGTATGCCTTCAGCTACATACCCACCAAATTTAGGTCTCTGTGACCCCAGGTCACGGAGCTACGACCCGGTTTTTATTTTTTTTTATGTTCATGGCTCTGCCTCACCTGCCTCCCCTGACTGCACATCCTTGCCGCTAACAGAGACAGTCATGTGAAACCGTCCATAGGGAAAAGGTCACTTTAACAGCAAATTGTATTTTGTGATTACAAAAAAATTGTAATAAAACTGACTGAACAAGACAGCAAAACATATGTGACATCACTGAACGAGAATATTCACAGATGCACTTCAAAATTTAGAATTCAATCTAAAAAACTGATGCAAAATTAATAGATTGATAATATTGAAAAAAAAACAAGAAATATTTCATAGATACTCTATGTGAATGTACAATTTATGTAAAGTGCTGCATAAATTATGAGTGCTCTATAAATAGCTACAATAAATAATAAATAAAGATAAAGAGAAAGGTTTGTGGAAACCTGATCATCACACTTGCATACTCTTGTTGAATATCCCATTTCAAACCCATAGGCATTAAACACTTCAGCTCCGGAATGTTTTACCCCCTTAAAGCGGAGGTCCGCTGTTCCTTTAAATATTAAAAGTCAGCAGCTACTCATACAGTAGCTGCTGACTTTTAACTTTAGGACTCTTACCTGTGCACCACCCACCGATCTTGTCGCAGCCGCCGCCATTGAGACTAAGAGAACCGTGTAGCCGTTCAGCTTCACGGCCCTACTGCACATGCGCGAGTTGCCGCTGCGCTTTCTCATTGACGGTGGTGGAGAAGCAGGGAGCCCGGCTGCTGACAGCCGTGGCTGCGGCCCTGGGCTCCCGGATGTGTGGAAAGCCCAAATCTGACACCTGAGGGGGGAGAAATCCGACCAGCAGAAGTTACACTTTTGATTGGAACTCCGATTTAATGACCAAAGCACTTTTTTCAATTTGGCACTGTGCTGATTTAACTGGTAATTGCATGGTCATGCAATGCTGTACAGAAAATACATTTGCGTCCTTTTTTTCCACAAATAGAGCTTTCTTTTGCTGGTATTTTATCACCTCTGGGATTTTTATTTTTTTGCGATATAAACGAAAAAAGACCAAAAATTTTGAAAAAAAATGATATCCAATTAACTCAATTTTATTCATACATTTAGGCCAAAATTTATTCAGCCACATGTCTTCTGTTATTCAATAAGCATATATTTATTGGTTTGCCCAAAAGTCATAGTGTCTACAAACTATGGTGCATTTACAGGAATTTACGCAGCTTTAAGTTTATGACTGCCTATCTCATTTCCTGAGGTGCTATAATTGAAGGACAATACAAAACCCCTCCAAATTACCCCTTTTTGGAAAGTATATACCCCAAGGAATTTGCTGAGAGGCATGTTGAGCCCATTGAATTTATTTTTTTGTCACAAGTGATTGAAAAGTGACAAAAAAAATACACAAAGTTGTCACTGAAATTATATATTGCTCACACATGCCAAGGGTATATGTGAAATTGAACCCCAAAATACATTCTGCTGCTTCTCCTGAGTACGGGGATACCACATGTGTGAGACTTATTGGGAGCCTAGCCGCGTACAGGACCCCGAAAACCAATCACCACCTTCACTGTCACTTAAAAAATCCAACACGAACACGAACCAACCACGTTAAATGTAGTTAACCTCTCGTCTCACCCCCTAACACCTAATGAGATAGATGTCCTTGCTCGTGGCCTCTGGACAGATTTGGGGCCATCAAGGACATCCATCTCTTTATATGCACTCTTCTCCTCAAGGGTTTATATGCCAAGAAGGAGTCCTCCCAACTTCCTGGGCACACACAAGCAGATCTTGAAGCCTTAGAACAGGGATATGCAATTAGCAGACCTCCAGATGTTGCAGAACTACAAGCCCCATGAGGCATAGTAAGACTTTGACAGCCACAAGCATGACATCCAGAGGCAGCGGTATGATGGGACTTGTAGTTTTGCAACAGCCGGAGGTCCGCTAATTGCATATCCTTGCCTTAGACAATTTAATCTCTTTACTTGAAGACAATGAACCAGAAAACCTGCATGACTCGGTTGGTCTAGAGTCTTTACTTATTGCCGTAGACACAGCATCCAATGTGCAAACAACAGTGCCTGAGACACAAACCTCATTAAACAAGAAGTCTACCCTATACCCTTCACCAAGTACCAACCCTGATGCAGCTACCTTTTTAAAGTTAGTGTCTAATGACATAAATAACTTGCAGTGTACTTCTAACCCTCATCCTAATCTCACCTCTCGGGAGAGAGCAGCCATTGAAACTTTAGCCTGTAACCCTGACATTGTAATCAAACCTTCCGACAAGGGTGGCAATGTCATGGTCAAGGACACTACGCACTACATTAACATTTGCATGAAAATTCTTAACAATACGGAATGGTATAAATCTATAACCACAACTGTTTTGGAAAAATTTAGCCAGGAACAAATATGAGAATACGTTAGAATCAGCCATCCTAGGGAGGCCACATTTTATGCTTTACCCAAACTGCATAAAAATACTATTGATCCCCCAGGTAGACCTATTGTTTCGGGCTGTGGAAGCTTAACAGAGAATTTAAGCCAGGTGGTTGATAACCACTTAAAACCTTTAGTGATGCAACTAGCATCCTTTGTTCGAGACACTATTTGTTTCTTACAAATCATTGAGGACATTCAGACCAGCCAAGACACACTACTTGTTGCAATTGATGTTGAGGCACTATACAGTACAATCCCTCACGATCAAGGCCTTGCTGCCATTCACCATGTACTCTCTTCCTTGGCATCACATGATCCACAATATGACAATTTCATCTTACAAGCCCTTGACTTTATTTTGCTTCGAAAGAGTTCTCCTTTAACCGCTCCCATTTCATCCAGGTGCAGGTTGTAGCCATGGGCACTTGCTGTGCACTGGCTTATCCCAACCTGTACCTGGGGGAATGGGAGTGAAAGATCTGGTCTGATCCTCAGCTGTCGATGTATGTGTGCCATGTCAAGGGATGGTATTGCTACATTGATGATTTTTTTTGCTGTGGGAAGGATCTGATATCCTCTTACACCAGTTCCTTACGACCCTCAATATTAGCGAATTCAACTTACATTTTACTATGACATCTAGCGCTCAAGAGATTACATTTTTGGATGTTCATATCCAGAAACTCGAAAGCGGCAAATTATCCAGTCAGTTGTTCCGCAAACCGACTGCTGGAAACTCCCTGCTACACACAACCAGCTTCCACCCCAAACCATTGCTTAGATTAATTCCCTATAGCCAGTATCTCCAAGCACACCGCAACTGCTCAGATGATGCTGGCTTCCTTATGGAGGCAAATACCCTCAGGCAAAGACTCCTAGAACGCAGCTATTCAAAAGCCTCATTAAAAAGAGCATTCAAGGGGGGGTGTGGCCAGCTGGCGCAAGAGAAGGCAGCAGTGTAGCGGAGCTCCGGCCCTTGATTCGAGCCCAGCGACACAGCTAGCGACCGAGGCAGGCACCGAACGAAGACATGTCCTCCCTGGACACTGTGGCACCCGGGACTCTCCGCAAACGGGGTTCACAGAGAGGAAACCCGCAGAAATGTACTGATTTCTTTGCCCCCTCTGGGGGAAGGGGGTACTAAGATGGCTCCGGCGCCTACAAACGAGGAGGATGGCGCGTCAGAGTCCAGCAGCTCGGCTAACTCAGCATGCACAGCGATCCATATCCTGGGACAAGGTAATCCATCCCCGCCTGATAGTCCCACCACATGCAGCCCTGCCAAATTTAAAAAAGCTAAGGGAGACTGTCAGTCTGAGGAATCAGATATGGAGGAGGCCGCCACTGAGCATGCTGCCCAGACTCCATTAGAGAAGTTTCCCTCATCATCCCAATCAGTCTCTATGACAAATATGAAGGAGATGCTGATCTCTCTACGAGATTCACTGCACATAGACATGCTAAATATGTTGCGTCCTGTAAACTCCTCCATAAGTGATTTACAGCAGAGAGTGTCCCGCACAGAAAACAAGATGGAGGAGGCATTCTCGGCACATAATGCTTTAATAGATGCATACAAGGAGCAGCAACAGGAATTACAGAGAGTGTCAGCAAAGCTGTCTGACATGGAAGTTCTGTGGTATACCTGAATCAATATCTGTGACAGAATTAAACGGCTTCCTGCGTCATCTGCTACACACATTAGTACCTGAAGCCAATAACATGGAGCTTACCATAGACAGGGCACACAGACTGCCCAAACCTTCATTCCTCCCTGCAGAAGTTTCCAGAGATGTCCTTGCCAGGATCCATTACTTTCACATTAAAGAAGCAGCAATGCGTGCCATGAGGAAAACCCAGCAACTTACTGGAAAAATTGTGGGAATTACACTCTACACAGATCTTTCTCAAGCCACCATCCAACACCGAAAGAAGCTACTGACAATTACCAAGGCTTTGAGAAATCACAATATTGTATATAGATGGGGGACACCTTCCAAGCTAATGGTGACATACCAGGATAAAAATACAACATATTCTCACTAGAAGCTGGAATCCACTACCTGAAAGAATGGAAAATCCTTCCGCACGAAGACCCTCCAGAGCCCCGACCTGCACCAACCAAACTCCGTAAAGAATGGTCCTAAAAAAAAAACACCAGGTGCCACAAGCCACTAAGGCCTCATTTCTCAAGTACAAGGCAGAATCAAGAACCTCACCTTTCAGTCCACCCTAGAAGGTAACCCTATTGGCCATGATGGCATGGATTGCCTGCCCCCAGGTAAAGTGCAAATGTATTTGCCCTGGAGGACTGGGGCAGGCTCCGGACTCTTTTTTAGCTGGTAGTTGTGTTTTTCTTTTTGTGTTTGGTTTGACCCTCATCAGTCTTGTCGACAAAAACGACAACACTTATATGAACAAAGGAACTGCAATAACTTTACTTTACACCTACGCTTTTCTGCATTCGGCCCATACCTCATAAAACTCGAAAGTAAGTACCAATCTTACAATAGAGAACAGTTTACCTAAACATACATCATCCCCATCTCCTACCAAAGCCCCAAGAGACAGAACTGATATCCATCTGATAGTCCCTCTTCTAGTCATCCTGTTACACCAGGACGCAACAATTTTCGCTTCCCTATATTGTGTGGGTCCCTAAAGTGATTACTCTTAATGTTAAGGGACTTAACAGCCCTTTCAAGTGCAAGATGATGTGGTTAGAGGCAATGAGAATGAGAGGGGATGTAGTGTGTGTGCAAGAAACACATTTTTCTGCACCTAAGGCACCTAAATGCACGCACAGACAGTACCCAAACATTTTCTTTGCAAATGCAGCAACCAAGAACAATGGGGTCCTAATCGCATTCAAGAGCTCAGTAGCCTTTGTTTTAGACACAGTGGTCACAGACCCAAAGGGAAGGTATATAATTTTAATATGCACGCTGAATAATGTCCTATACACCTTGGTTGCAGTATATGCTCCCAACCAGGGACAAATTACCTTTGTAAGAAACTTACTAAAAAAGGTTATGTGTAAGGGAAACCTCCTCCTGATGAGGGACTTCAATTCGGTGATGGATACAAATATTGCACACCCCCAAAAAGTAAGTCCAAGCCCACACTCCAATCCACTATTAATAATGAATCACTTTATGATACCTGGCGTTGCCTTCACCCTGGGGAAAAAGATTTCACGTTCTTCTCCAACCCACATAAATCATATTCCAGAATTGACCTAATTTTAGATGACTTAAATACCCTGTACAAAATAAAATCAGCACATATCGGAACTATAACATGGTCAGACCATGCCCGTATAGCGATTGAACTAGACGAAAGAGTAAATGTAACCCCTACAATTACGTGGCGGAACAACACACGAATCTTTAACTGTGCAAATCACCGAGGGGGGATCCAAAACCATCTGGAGGAGTTTTTCCAATGTAATGCCTCAGAGTATATTTAAACATCGACTATATGGTGTGCCCATAAGTCATATATTAGAGGCCTACTACTGCAAATAGCGGCCAGAGAGAAAAGAAAAAGGGAACAGGCAACAAACAACCTCCTAACTAAGATCCAGCAATTAGAGCAGGCTAATAAAACAAATGTATCGACTTCCACAATTAGGGAATTGCAAGAATGTAGAATGGAACTCAAAAAATTGTTAATCAGTGGCTATGAAAAAAACTTGAGATTCACGAAAGCCTCCTATTACTCATCCAGTAACAAAGCAGGGAAACTTTTAGCTCAACATATTAAAACGCAGCAGGCCAAAACAAGAATAAATCACTTACTGGACCCTAAAACAGGCACTAAGATTAACCACCCCAAAGAAGTAGCGAATAAATTCAGAGACTACTACAGCGCACTCTATAACCTTAATATAGACACCAATACACCTCAGCCAACTTCAGAGGGGATAGACTCATTTTTAAATTCAGTAAACCTCCCGGCTCTTTCGCCCGACATGCTGAACGATCTTAAAGCAGAATTCTCACCTGAGGAAATTAGGAAAGTTATAAATGACCTACCACTAAATAAATCCCCAGGCCCTGACGGCCTATCAGCCGAATACTATAAAGCCTTTGCCGACGTGCTATTTCCACATCTTACACAAATCCTTAATAATGTAGCAAGCTCAGGCACTCTACCGGAAGAAATGTTAAGAGCATTGATCGTCACGCTACCCAAACCTGGAAAGGACCCCAACACACCCCCAAACTTCAGACCAATTTCCCTTCTTAACACAGACTTAAAGATATACGCGAAAACAATATCCAATAGAATAGCAAAAATGACTCCAAGATTAATAGACCCTGATCAAGTAGGGTTCGTAACCAATAGACAAGCCCCAGATGGCACCAGAAGAATGTTGAACTTACTACAACTAGCAGAAAAACACAAATTGCCCACTGCCTTTATTGCCCTAGATGCCGAAAAGGCATTTGATAGAGTACACTGGGGGTATTTACGAGCTACCCTCACCAAATTCGGCTTTAAAGGGTTTATCCTCTCAGCCATTCTAGCCCTGTACACAACCCCAGGAGCACAGGTCTATATCTCCAGTGTACTCTCGGACACCTTTAAAATCACAAACGGTACGAGGCAGGGGTGCCCTCTATCCCCATTAATCTTTACATTAGTAATGGAACCCTTTGCGGCGGCCATCAGAGAAGCTCCTTACCTTAAGGGAATTCAGGTAGCCAAAAAGTCCCACAAAATAGGATTATTCGCAGACAATGTCATCTTGACCATAACAGACATAGAGTCGTCACTACCCAGGGTTAACAAAATCATTAAGACTTTCAGCGATATCTCTTACTATAAAATAAATACAACCAAATGCCAAATCCTTACCACCAACATCAATCATAACAGGCGAGTCACACTACAATAGCTACTCCCCTGCAACTGGGAAAACGACAAAATCCAATATTTAGGAATTGTCCTAACCACTAATTCTAATAAACTATATGAGGCCAATTATAAAAAGTTATTACGCAATGTACAAACTGAATTATTGTCACTAAGTAAACACGAGCTATCATGGATGAGCAGGATAGCGACTTATAAAATGGTCATATTACCAAAAATTCTTTATATCTTTAGAACAGTACCAATTCCCCTGCCCTCCTTATTTTTCAAAAAAAATGGATACATTACTTTGCTCATATATATGGAAAAACACTAGAGCAAGAATTTCCTTTGCCACTCTAACGAAATCTAAGAAGCAAGGTGGTATGGGTACTCCCAAGATTAGGGAATACTACTTTGCCTCACTGCTGGATCAAGTGAAAAAATGGGTTAATCCCTCCCCAGATAGTCAGTGGATTATGATAGAGGAAAATATGATTCAGGGAAAGAGCCTCAAGAACTTGTTGATTGCAGCAGCCACAAATAAACCAATCCAGGTACCCACATACCCGGCTATAGCCGCATCTTTAACGACATGGCACAATCTCCATGGGAAAAAAAATGAGCTCTTTGAAGTACAAATACATGACTTTTCTGCAAACATTTGAGTTTCTAATACCAAACCTTAGAGTTAAATTGTGGGTAGAATCAGGCTACTCCACTCTAAATGACCTGCCAAAAATAGCCCAAAATAAAGAAAAATTTAAATTGCTTCAAATCCAACACCTCATTCAGACCCTGCCAATTAAGCACATAGGCATAAATAAAAAGTTATGGGAGTTCTTCCACAGTAACTAACCACAAGAAAGGTATATCCTTTATCTAGCTCCTTTTTCAAACTACAACTCTATTAAGGAAGACAACACCCATACTGAAGTGGGAACCAGACTTAGGCACTGCCTTCTCTGAACAGGAATGGTTACAAGCAATTAATTACTGCATTAGGGCTACACACAGTACCTCACAATGGGAGAACATTTTCAAAGCCACATATAGGTGGTATCTAACACCGGTGAGATTATCTAGTATGTATAAGGGCAGCTCCCCAGCCTGCTGGCACGATCGCGGACAGAATGGGAACCTGCTACACATCCTGTGGTTTTGCAAATCAGTGACCAGCTTCTGGAGATCGGTATTTCAACTGATTTCAACCACAACTGAGATCATAAGTAAACCAAACCCATCCCTAGCCCTACTGGGCATACACATAGGTAATTTCCCCTTTAATGTCAGAACAATAGTTATACACATCTTGATAGCAGCCAGAGTGACCATAATGATGTTCTGGAAGAGGGTAACATCGCCAACAATCTCAGAAGTTATAGCAAGAGTGAATACAAACTGCTTATATGAAAGCTTAATAGCTAATATGAAAGGCCAGATTAAGACGTTCAGACGAAAGTGGGAAATTTGGATCAACGCAAACAATCTCTCCAACAATATGTGATATGCGGTGAAAAGCTATCAGGTGGACAGTATGCTCATAGAGCATCAATCTGAGATCAGCGTAAAATGAGAGTCAAACCTTTAAGTTCCTAGTTTTTTCCTACCTTCTTGTCCCCGTTTCCCCCTGCTTTCCCTTATTCCCCTCTACCTCTCTCTCCCTTCTGTTTCTTTTTCTTTACTTCTCCCCCCTATTCTCCCATTCAGTAGTTCAGGACCGCTAGGACATGTAGTAGTGGAATGCTAATATTATCCTATCTCACAAGGAGATATATATTGAAGAGTCGAGTTGGGAATTGTAATTCAAGAACGCACCGTAAACCTACTTTGACTGGGTTAAATGAGAACGATTAAGAGGGATAAAAGGCAATGAGACTCAACCATTATATTTAGGAAGCAAGGCAGTTAGCCTATATTGTTTCAGCAAGAGGAACAGAGAGGCCCCCATCCTGCCACAGTTTGATCAAATAGGGGGTGGAGGGGTGGTCCGGAGGCTCATCTGGCTCTGTAATAGCCTTGATATTAAATACAGCTTACTATCTACCTGCAGAAAAAACATAGGTAGATAAGACTCTCGGGATGAATAAACTTATGTTCTTATTGTAAATGTACGGTGATTATTTTCTACAATTTTTGTACAGTAAATGAAACTACTAATGTCTGTTTTACTTGTATAATAAAAATTTCAATAAAAATCTAAAGTTTAAAAAAAAAAAGAGCATTCAATAAAGTATGTAATTTATCCCGTAAAGACTTACTCTCTTCTCAAAAGAAACCCCAAGCCAATAATACTACTTGTGAATTCAAACAGGTTAAGGGCAACCCTGCAAACATCTTGGCACATTCGCATGTGGTGGATGCGCATATTGCGAATACATTGACAAACGCACCGACATTATATTACCCAACGACCAGATCTTTCGTCCCAGTCACTATGTTAATTGCGAAACTCCCAGCATAGTGTACCTGCTCTCATGTGAGTATGGGTGTTACTATGTCGGGAAGACAATTAACGAATTCTGAATATGCATATACCGACATCTCTCTAGTATTAAGCGTGATCCTGAAACTACAATAGGCCGACATATGGCCTAAATGCATAGTACCCGCATTCCCAAAGTTAATTTGGAACGTATCCACTTCAGCTCCAGAGGAGGCGACTCCAACCAGCACCTCCTGCAATGTGAGCTGAGGTGGATACACCATATCCAGGGAACCTCTTTCTCGGGCCTCAATGAGGCATTCAACTTTAAACCATATCTACCAGGCTTTGTCAGGTGGCTGCGAATTGTATTTATAAAAATACTCCTTATCTATATCCCTAAACTTAAATTTTACTACCACTTCATTTTGTAGCCTCCATCATGACCCATGATGTTGATAAATCTGCTACCTGGCATTTTTGAACTGTACTTATAGGACATTCTCTCTACATTTGTTGCCATGTTCTGATGATGCTTAACAATTGAATTATGTTATATGCATTTTCATCTTTGTATAATTATTCAAGGTAGTTATTACTTGCATTCATTTTTTCTGTCCATCCTTTATTTCTATTATGTTGTATCCTTATTATATATGTATTGCAATTTTACTGTATTTCTTATTGATCCACTATCATTATGGTTTTTCATTATGTTTTGTTTTCCTTTTTGTCTCCCACCTCTAGCCTGCACGCCTTGGTCCCTCCTATGTGACTCTCCTGCCGGTCCTGATTCACTGTTGCCTCCGCTGGGGGCCGCCGGTGTGCCTCGGCCGGCTGCGCATGCGCTCCACCCGGCGGGTAGGCTCCACCATGTGGGCGGCACCATGGCCGATCCTTGGCCGTCTCCCTTGCCCACAGAGATGGAGCTCCTCCTGGTCCCCATCCATTATCCCACAGCAGTGGTGACTCAAATGCCGGCTATCCAGCGGCGTATGACTTCACCCCGCCTCTAGGCAGGGCTACGCTACATGCCGTCGCCTCAGGGAGACGTCCGCCACCTGGCTAGGGATTTTTGATTACATCCTACTACACCGGATGGTCAGCACCACCCACTTGTGATGGATTGGCTCCTGTCGCACTATACCCAGCTACTTATATCGGGCGGTATTGAGCATGGGCATCTCTGTCCACCCGCTCTGTGAGACATCCATGCTCCGCACTCTCCCCAGGTATGCTTCACACTGTTGCTATTTTATTTCATTCATCCCTTATACTCATTGTTGTGTGATCCTGTCCTTGCTAATTAGCAGCCGCACCCGATCACACATACTCTATTGTACCTTATACCTCTCTCAGATACATTTTTTAAATATTTTTTTCTTTGCATATATTTTGTTTAATTGCATACTGCAGCAACCTATATACCTTTTTTGCCGACGCATTCACTGGGCGCCTCTTGTGGTTGTGCCTGTTGGCATTTGCTGGGGTTCCTGGCATACGGAGCGGCGGCTGCGGCTTCTTGGGGCCGGCAGTCATTGCATATTGGACTAGATTGATGCGTGCATGCTGCCCGGCATATTTGTAAGTCTATGTTAACCCTTGATGTGTGCACACATGTGTGTTGCATATTTATGTACTGAATATTTCACTTACACATATTATATGACTACTCAAAAATATACCTTTGTTCTACATTCAAGAATTGAATAGATCTTGACCCACAATATCATATCCCCTGAAGAAGGATACAACACTATGAAATCCGAAACATGTTGGGATACCAGCTGCACTCCTAACTCTGCTATCACCACATATGGCAGTGTATGAGTGCACCAGGGTCAATTTATTGTGAATTATACTAGTGTATACAGTGTTTGTAGCATTTCTTTCTTATTTTTTTTTATCTATATGTACCTGTTGTAATTGCATACAAGGGAGTGAAATCCATTTCCCTCTGTTTATACAATTCTTATATGATATTTGTACTAATAAAAACATTTTTACCTATTCATATTGTTTCACCCCATATCTGCCTTAAAGTCCAGGGGGGTCATTTTGAGTCTGGCCTCTATACCGACTCTTTCTGTTCCATAAATTATTTAGGATGATGGCAGTACATTAGCTACTATTTCCCCACACCTCCTTTCAATTTCCCATTATGGAAAGTACACACCCCAAGCTATTTGCTGAGTGGCACGTTGAGTATTTTGCAGCTCATTTTGCCACAAAGTTTTGAATAATTGGAAAAAGAAAAAAAACAATTTTCCTTTTCTTTCTTCATTTTCCAAAACAAATGAGAGCTGCAAAATACTCAACATGCCTCTTAGCAAATACCTTTGGGTGTCTACTTTCCAGAATGGGGTCATTTGGGGGGGGGGGGGGGTTGTGCTATCTTAACATATCTGGGCCTCTGAAACTGTGATAGGTAGTGAGTAGTAAAATCACCAGGCTGTGATTGGTTTCCGGGGTCTTATACGTGGCTAGACTGCCAAAAGTCCCACACATGTGATATCCCCATGCTCAGGAGAAGCAGCAGAATGTATTTTGTGGTGTATTTCCACACATACCCATGCCATGTGTGAGCAATATATCATTTAGTGACAACTTTGTGTAAAAAAAAAAAAAAAATGAATTTTCCCGAAACTTGTGGCAAAATATAAAATGGACTCAACATACCTCTCAGCAAATAGCTTGGGGTGTCTACTTTCCAAAATGGGGCCATTTGGCGGTGTTTTGTGCTATCTGGGCATTTCATGGCCGCCGAAACTGTAATAGGTAGTGAGGAAGTGAAATGAGCAGTTTATGCCCTTAGAAATCCTGAAGGCGGTTTTCAGGGTCCTGTACGCAGCTAGGCTCCCAAAAGGTCCCACAAATGTGGTATCCCCATATTCAGAAGAAGCAGCAGAATGTATTTTGGGGTGTAATTTCACATATACCCATGCCATGTGTGAGCAATATATCATTTAGTAACAACTTTGTGTAAAATATATATATATATATATATATATATATATATATATATGTATATAATTTTCCTGAAACTTGTGGCAAAATATGAAATATTCAATGGATTCAACATGCCTCTCAGTAAATAGCTTGGGGTGTCTACTTTCCAAAATGAGATCATTTGGGGGGTTTGTGCTATCTTGACATTTCATGGACTCTGAAACTATTATAAGTAGTGAGGAGTAAAATCACCATTTTACGCCCTTAGAAAGTCTGAGGGCGGTTAATGGTTTTCGCGGTCCTGTACGTGGATAGGCTCCCAAAAAGTCACACATATGTGGTATCCCTATACTCAGGAGAAGCAGCAGAATGTATTTTGGGGTGTAATTTCACATATACCCATGCCACGTATGAGCAATATATCATTTAGTGACAACTTTGTGTAAAAAAAAAAAAATGAAAATTGACATTTTTCCTGAAACTTGTTGCAAAATATAAAATATTCCATGGACTCAACATGCCTCTCAGCTAACAGCTTTGGGTGTCTACTTTCCAAAAGGAGTCATGGGGGGGTTGAACTGTCCTGGCATTTTATGGCCAACATTAGAAGCTTATGCCAAACATTAATCACTCTTCTAACCATTTGATCTACCAAGTCCTTTCTGACAATTTTGTTTACATGAAAAAAAATGTTTTTTTGCTAGAAAATTACTTTGAACACCCAAACAGTATATATATGTTTTTAAAGCAGAGGCCCTACAAATTAAAATGGTGGGTGTTGCAATTTTTTTTTTCACAAAGTATTTGCGCAACAAATTTTCAAACGCAATTTTTTTGGGAAAAAAACACTTTTTTGAATTTTAATGCACAAAAACACACTATATTTCCCAAATGTTTGGTGAAATATAAAAGATGATCTTATGCCAAGTGCATAGACACCAAACACGACATGCTTTAAAATTACGCATGCCCACGCAGCGGCGACAAACTATATACATTTTTAAAAGCCTTTACAGATTACCACTTTAGATTTACAGAGGAGGTCTACTGCTAGAAATACTGCACTCGATCTGACGTTCACGGTGATACCTCACATGCATGGTGCAATTGCTGTTTACATACAACACAAGACCGACGCTTGCGTTCACCTTTGT
The DNA here is from genome assembly GCA_018402905.1 of Glandirana rugosa. NCBI lineage: Eukaryota > Metazoa > Chordata > Amphibia > Anura > Ranidae > Glandirana > Glandirana rugosa. The sequence goes on from BLSH010135668.1 coordinate 151,392, forward strand.
GCGCGTGCATGGGGGGACAGGGGTGCTTTTCATTTTTTTTTTTTAATTATTCATTTTGTTTTTTACTTTATTTTTACACTGTCCCTTTCATATTTTTTTTGTTTGTTTTTTATCATTTTTATTGTTATCACAGGGAATTGAAATATTCCCTATGGTAGCAATATGTAGTGACAGGTACTCTATTTTGGAAACTAAGGGGTCTATTAGACTCTAGATCTCTCCTCAGCCCTTAAAGCATCTGACCACACCAAGATCGGTGTGATAAGATGCTTTCCCAATTTCCCAATGGCGCTGTTTATATCCGGTGAACCCGAAGTCATGAAATGCTCATAGCTTCCGGTTTCTTAGGCCATAGAGATAATTGGAGCCATTCTAGTCTCCGATCAGCTCTATGGTCAGCTGGCAGAACCACAGGCTGCATTCTCAGGTTCCCCGGTGGGACAGGAGAGCCCAAGAAAACCATGGAAGATGGTGGGAGGGGGGCGTTCCCTCCCACTGCTTGTAAAAGCAGTCTAGCGGCTAATTAGCCACTAGGATTGCTTTTACATGAAAGCCAACCACCGGTTGAAAAGAACGACACCAAGATGATACCTAAACCTGAAGGTATCATTCTGGTATAACCACTCAAAGCCCAGCAACATACCAGTACGTTGCTGGTCCTTCTTGGGCATATATTGTAATGTTCTTTTTTTTTTCATGTAGCCTGTGGGTTAAATGAAGAACAGATTTCTCCATTCATATTATCAATCGGTGGTATGCCCACTATTAGAATACCGCCCTGCATCCACCCACTTCTAATGATGGGCATACGTGCACCATTCTTCTTTTCATTCAGCTCATGGGCCGAACAAAAAAAAAGAATCTAACAAATTCCTCCATTCACATCAATCATTGTGGATGAAGAAATCTCTGCCAAGAATGGGCATACATGGGCTGAACGAAAAAAAAGTACCCAACAGAATCCTCTATTCACATCGATCGATGTGGATGAAGAAATCTCTGCAAAGAAAAGCAAATAAAAGCTGATTTACGTATCATGAGATCAAACCTTGTTGCTTTCAAAATAAATAAATCAGTGCTGCAGCCGAATGGCATACCTGCAAAGCAAACAATGGCAGCAATAAATCATAGTATTGATAAAACATTAACTCAATAAAACAACTTTCTTTATTGCAATCTGTGCCAAAAAAAGAGTAAAAAATATATGCCGAAGCATAGGGGCAATCCGCCCCTAATGTTAAGGGCAATCGGACCCTAAAGTCCACCCCTGACCCCATACTTCGGCATATATGCTCTTTTTTCTAACTGTGGTAATGAAATGACCTCCTACAGCACTGGAGTCATGGCTGTACGTATCGTGAGAGCAAAATCTGATGCTGTCAGAATAAATAAATCCGTGCTGCAGCTGAATTGCGTACCTGCAAAGCAAATAATGGCTAACAATAAAACAAAGTAACATTACAGTATAACAGTAGGACTAACCTACAAAGCAAACACGATAAAACACAGTAACAATAAAACATTATACAGTAACAATAGAGAGAGAACAATAGAGAGAGAAGAACAATAAAACGACAACTATTTTTGGCTTTTTTATTTTTTATTTATTTTCTTTTCTTTGTTTTTGTTCTTTTATTGACCTTAGCAGGGACTGCTACTCTGTCGCCAGAGCTATCTGTCAGGGTGCCGCTGCTCTTTACATGTTTGTTTACTGAGCATGAATCAGATTGTGATTCTGACAGTGAGGCTTCCCCTGCGCTCTCATCTGTCATTCTCAGTATCCTGTAGGCCTCGTCACTAGTGTACCTTCCGTTTGACATTTTGGTCTTTAAATTTATAGGTACAACTAATGTGACTCACAGGTAAAAAAAAGCACCTGGTTGTCAGAGACTGCTTCAATCACTACTAAAAAAAAGTAACTGTTAGCCTTAGCAGGGATCAGGTGTGACTCTGCTAAAGCTGCACTTATGTTTGTTGTGTTTTGTAAAGTGACAGTGATCTATTGATCCTGCTTTTTGGGTAGGCTGGGCTGGGAAGAGGGGCTAAACGCATGTGCTGGCAGGTGTCTGGGATGATTCTGCTAATGCTGCATTTTTGGGAACACTATACTACTGGGGACGCTATATTGTGTGTGCATGTTAGTGTACCAGGCACTAATCTAACGCTGCCTGAAATTTACGCTACTACTAACTGATGCTAAAACTTAACTGATGTCACCCGTGACACTAATATGGTGATCAGAAAATAGATCTTGTAACCTGGGGGTAGCTCCGTAATGACCGCCAGCCATTTTATTGAAGCAAACAGTTCATTTATTTTGAAGCAAACAAAATCAAAAGACAGCTTTTTTCAGCCAAAGTAAATACATAGTCCAGAATCCTGGTATTGATAACTAAAACAGCAGGCTTACCGCTACTCTCCGGTCTCACAGCTCGGTTAGGCTCCTCCAGAGTCAGGGTGTCAGGCCAGACAGAGAGGTTCAGCAGCTCTTCCTCTCTCTCCTTCCCCGGGCCTTAACACTATAGGTACCGAAGTCCTAGCGATCTGGGTTTGAGACTCTGCAACCGTCCTTCTTGAAGGGACAATGGCTCCAATATTGGGTGGAATGTACCTGCCTTCTAGGACACATCCCCGGTGTCCTGTACAATCTGTACACTATACTAGTGACACAGTGATAGGGGGTTCAAGGGTTAACTGGGGGGTGATCAGGGGGTTAAACCTTTATTAAGCAATATACGGTGGATACCCTGACGCTATAAAAAACTGGCGGTGGCACTAACTAGCTAACTAGGGTCACCCGTGACACTAATACGGTGATCAGAAAAAAAATCTGTACACTATACTAGTGACATTGGTGACAAGGGGTGGAGGGGTTAACTGGGGGGAGCGATCAGTAGGTTAAACCTTTATTAGGGGGTTAATGGGGTACCCTAAACCTCCCTGGGCCTACCACTAACTACCCTAACGCTGTTTAGTGTCACAAGTGACACCAGTACAGTGATCAGTGAAAAATCTGAACACTGCACTTAGTGACAGGGAGTGAAAGGGTTAACTGGGGAGCGATCAGGGATGATCAAGGGGTTAAATGTGTACTGGTGTTAGTGTAGTGCTTGGTGTACTCACTGAGATGTCTTCTCCTCTCGCACTGGAACTGAAAAGGGCTCCACGAGGGGAGATGACATCACTTCCTCTGTCTGTGTTTACATTACACAGGGGAGGCTCTGTCATTCGCCACAACCAATCAACAGGTCCAGGACAGATATCATTGATCTGGGCCTGTAGACTACTCAGTTCTGTAATGAATAGATCGACACGGACATGGCGGGGGTGCATGTGAGCGCCCCCTACCCTGGGGCGTGGGCACTGTACTGGTACAGCGATTTGCACAACCGAGCCACCTTGCAGCAGTATAACTGCGGCGGGGGTCGGCAACTGGTTAATAGGAAGTTGGTCCTCTTTTGCATTCTTACAGAAGGCTTTCCACAAAATTTTCAAGGCCTATCGTTGAGAAGGTATGCCCATTTAGCCAAAAGAACCTTTGTGAGGTATCAGGTACTGATCTTAGGACTATAGAGCAAGTGTTGTGGTGTTCCCAGTACAAAATTTCATGACACAAAAAGGTCAAATCACATGTTTTATTGAGCAAAGGTATCACATGAAGTCTGGTTTTATCAATAGGCTTCATTTGATACCATTGTTTAGTAAACACTTCAATTTGACTTTTTTTGTGTCATGAACTTCTGTACTTAGCACTCCTCAATATCCACCCCAGAATTCTGCCATCCACTGAATGTACTCCTATATACCATCAAAGACAGCACCCCGAGACCAGAACAAGGTTCATCTACATGACACCTGCAGGAGGACTGAATTCTATGATATATCTAGCAATATGACAACCTCACTAATATTAGTCCAGTGCTATCACACCTACACATCGAGTACTGATGTTGGACAAGATGATCTGCCTTGCAATCAGCTTTCCAGGTTATCCCAAAGGTGATCAATAGATTTAGGGTCAGGCCTCTGTGCAGGCCACTTGAGTTCCTCCATACTAAACTCATTGGAGCATGCCTTTATAGACCTGACTTTTTGCATAGATAGGGGCACAGTTAGGCTGGAATAGAAAAAGACCTTCCCCAAACTTACCACAAGGTTGAAAGCCCACAATTGTCTAAAATATCTTTATCAATAACAGTACTCTTCAATAGAAACACTTGAATTCAATAATTTAAAAGTGTTCTACACATACATTTAGCCATATATACAGTATTATACTGCATGTAGATCTTTCTCAGACAGATACCCAATGAATTTACATAAGGATTAAAGTAAAGAAGTACTCTTTTTGAGGAGTTACCTATATTAAGACACAAACAGATCCTGTGTTTGCTGTTTGCCACGTCACCTTTTTAACCCTAGATGCAAAATATTAAAGCATTTTTGGCACTGAAAATGCTAACGTAAGATTTTGCAAGGCAATGCTTTATTTTAGTTTCATAGCTGTCCTTATGATCTAAGGCAATTAAAGGCGCATTACAATTACCCTGGGCTGTGCATATACCTGTATATATAAATGCAACATTAGAGATTATCCCAATAATTATATGTTCTTATGTGACCCTTCCCATTAATAACAAAACTTCAAACATGATGCAATGTTTTTGGAATCTAGAACAAGACTTAGTGACATCTTACATAATTTCTAAGAAGGCATCATTAAAACATGTACTATTTATATTCATTATACATAGTATTCTGTGGCTCTCATGTGATCACATGACTAAAAATGTATCATGAACTATTCAAAATAAAATGCACTGTATTTAAAGAAAGTGGTCAAATGAAATTTGGTGGCATTGTCTTGTAGTCAATCACCTGTCTAGCTATAGCCAAAAGTTCTACCTTTGTCCTATATAAGTTCTGTCCCTAGCCATGTGCACATATTCATGGTTTCACTAGGACATGCGGTTATAGAAAAGTCCATCGGCATTGTAGTCCTTCCAAATAGCTTTTGTTTAGTGTTGAGCGGGACCCGAACACGGACATTTCAAAAAA
>BLSH010135669.1:10878-29894 GCA_018402905.1 Glandirana rugosa
TAGGGTGGAAGGTAGGAAGGAGGGAAGGAAAGAAGGTAAAGAGAGGAGGAACAAAAGGTGGAGAGAAAGGGAAAAAAGGAAGGAAGGAAGGATGGAATTTGGGGAGAGAGAAAAAGGTGGAGAGAAAGGGAAGAAAGGAAGGGAGGAAGGATGGAAGGGGAGAGTGAGAAAAAGAATGAGAGAAAGGGAAGGGAGAAAGGATGAAAGGTGGGGAGTGAGAAAAAAGGTGGAGAGAAAGGGAAGAAAGGAAAGGAGGAAGGATGGAAGGCGGGGAGTGAGAAAAAATTGGAGTGAAAGGGAAGGGAGGAAGGATGGAAGGTTGGAAATGAGAAAGAAGGAGGAGAGAAATGGAAGAAAGGAAGGGAGGAAGGATGGAAGGTGGGATCAGTAATCAAGCATACATTTATTAGTATGTTTTTCCCCCTATATATATATATAAAATATATGTCATTCACTTCAGTTTAACCCCCAAGGAGTTTACAGTCTAATCATGTGGTCACACGCCAATTAACCTATCTTCCCTGATTTGGGGATGGAATACAGTTATGTGAAGAAGATGAAATGTCCTGCGGATAATAATAATGGTGGGATTTGAAGTCAGGACCTACTGCTGCAGGGCCAGAAGGTCAACCATACTACAAATTGGTGCCTGGGAAGTGCCTCCGCTGTCAGAACAATGTCACATGAGACCAATGGGGTCCAGTCTGAAATGACTTATCATACTTGTGTAATTAAACTTAAAACACAGCTAGCAAGAGGACCCACCCATTGCTTTCCAGTTTGAGTCAAGATTTGCATATTCCGAGTTTTGGCTCTTCAGGGTACCCAAGGTGACTAACTCATTGAAGTAAAACGTTAGGGACTGGCTTTAGCTACTACCTGTGTCTGTGTCATGCTTTCCTGTGCTAAGGTCATTCTCCCAGGATCCTGAATAGGTATACTGAGACGGTCCAAGCTATCAGAGAACAGAGCGCCTAGCAGAAACACCAACAGGGAGCATCAGTCTTAAGGGGTGGGAGTACCTAGGCAGACTGGATTTGCATGCAGACCACCCTAGGTATGATACCCACATATGATGCTAAGCCTCCACAATTGAAAGAACTTAAATCGAATGAATGGATGTCATTCAGCCCTGAAATCATTTATAAATATACATACATGAATACATGCACACACAGTATGTGTCAGGGTGGAAAAGAAATGTATATATATATATATATATATATATATATATATATTATTATACAGGATTTATATAGCGCCAACAGTTTGCGCAACGCTTTACATTAAATAAGGGACACAGTACGATTACAATACAGTTCAATACAGAAGGAGTAGGAGGGCCCTGCTCGTGGAGCTTACAATCTAAAGGATATATATATATATATATATATATATATATATATTATTGCACAAAATGAGTACACCCCTCATATTTTGGTAAATATATATATATTTTTTTTTTTACACAAGTAGATTTTTATTGAGACAAAAAGTTTGTCAGTTACATGAGACGGACCGAAACAAGTTTTGAAGCATAACATAAGTAACTCTATGAGAAATAGGCAGTTTGTATTTCCGCACATCGAATAATACAAACAATTAAAGCTATGTTCTAAGCCTCTACTCGCAAGCGTTTCTATACCAGTGAATCTGAGGATAGACTCGCTGCCTGAGAGAACAGAAGAGTGGACTTCAGAGGAATACTCCCCCATAACTATGGGACCTCAGATCCCTTAAGGCGAGGCTTCTAGAAATGTTGCCTCCTCATTTGGAGGAGGTCTACTACAGGACATGGGGAGGGGATTGGGGAAAAGAAAAAAAAGGAGAAAGGAAATAAGTAATTTGAAGAAGAAAAAAAAAAGGGGGGGGCGGGGGAGAGACTCTCGGCTGCTGCCCTCTCCAACACGCAGGGGCCCCCCGTTCATGGGAGCACCGCTATCGGGGAGATTGCAGTAATGGGAATGGCCAAGCAAGCTATTTGTTTGCTGGGGAGTCTATAATAGGTTTGAGTAAGTTTGCGTATGCTTGAAGGCCAGCCAGACGTTCCAAGTTCTAGTAACTTTAGCAATGTTATCCTGAGTTATGTGTATCAGCTCTTCAATTTCCGCGATGCGATTCATGCGACGGAGCCACTCTGAAAGAGTGGGCGGGGATGTTGAGCGCCAATGCACAGGTATGCACATTCTGGCGGCGTTTATCATGTGCATTGCCACTGACTATAGATACGTTTTTTGAGGAATCTTGGACATGTGCAACAGGTATTGCTCAGGGGTGAATTCTACTGGCAAATTCGTTACTTGTTTGATTAGGTTGTGAATTCCAGCCCAATATGGGCGGAGGAGTGAGCAGGCCCACCATATATGCAGAAATGTCCCCTCCTCCTGCACCAGCATCTATCAGAGACCGAGGTACAGAATCTGTGCAAGAGATCAGGGGTTTTGTACCAGTGCGTTTTGAGCTTATACCCGTTCTCCTGCACAGAGACATTTAATGAGCCCTTATGAATGTATAGGTGAATACGGTCCCAACTCTCCTGCCCCAGCTCCTCTCCAACTACCTCACTCAAATACGCCTGTTCCGTTTTAGCAGTGTCAACGGTTCGGCAGAAAGGGAGTGTTGGTTGGCTGCTATGAGATGGCTCTGGGGGGATGAGCGCGAGCATAAGGATTCAAAAAGGGTCAGTGGCCTAGTGAAGTGGTCTCTGCGTGACTTGTCATTTAAGAAATGTTTTACCTACATATAGGACCAGAACGAAAAGGAACCCGTATTACAGAGCTCCGCAAGCTTCAAGAACCTGACCCTACAGAAGAATTGTTGTGCTTTCATGTCCCTGTAGGGCCACTCTGTCTTGGCAAACGAAGTCTGGGTTCCCCTTGAGGGGGTAAGTGGAGATAACCTATTTGAGACCGAGCATGTAGAACATGATTTGTCATATATTAGAAGGGTCGCACCTATGAGGGGATGTGCCTGGACCTCCCTTGCAATGTGCTTCTTTTGCAACCATGGCGCAAGCTTCAAGTCAATTTGCGATACTAGGTTCTCTAGGAGCACCCACCCCTTACATTGAGAATGGACGGACCAGTCAACGATTCTAGCCAGGTGGACTGCCCAGTAGTATCTGCGAAGATCTGGGAACCCAGTGCCCCCCAGGGACTTCAGTAAGGTAAGTTTGGACCAGGCTTGGCGAGCTGACTTGTCAGACCAGAGGAACGCACGGCACATCGTCTTGCATTGCTTAAAAAAAGATTGTGGGAGCATTATTGGTATCGTTTGTAGCTTATATAGCATTCTGGGGAGAATCACCATCTTGATAAGAGAGGCTCGACCGAACCACGAGATTGGGAGTTTGCCCCACTTCCATAGTTCTTGTTGGGTGGCGGACAGTTCGGTCTGGAAGTTCCTGCTGAACAGCTCCGAGAGTCTATGCAGGACTTGAATTCCCAAATAAGTGATACTATCCTCCCTCCATTGAAATGGAAAGTTCTGTTGGCATTGTAGCCTGGTCTCACGGGGGAGCAAGACGTTGCGGGCAAAAGACTTTGAGTAATTTATTTTCAAATTAGAGATCATTTTGAAATGATCCAGGACTGCTAAGAGGTTAGGTAAGGATGTATTCAGAGACGTAAGGAAGAGAAGAACATCATCAGCGAATGCCGCAATTTTGTATTCCCTATCATGTACCATGATCCCCGAAATGTTTTGATTGGCTCTAATAGACCTGAGGAGGGGCTCCAGTGTAAGGATATACAGGAGGGGGGATAGAGGGCACCCCTGCCTGGTGCCATTGCGGACTGGGAAGGCTTCCGACAGGTGGCCACTAACCCTGACTCTGGCGCTTGGGTTATGATACAGGGACATGATTAATGTGCGCCTACGCGTCCGCAAACCCAGATGTTGTACAGTGGCGTCAATGTAGTCCCAGGCCACCCTGTCGAAAGCCTTCTCCGTGTCCATGGCCAGAAAGAATCCCTCCTGTTTTGAGCTAGTAAGCCAATGATGCAGATTCAGGGCTTTAATGGTGTTATCTCTGGCTTCCCTGCCAGGGATAAAACCCACCTGATCCAGCCCCACCCAGGCCAGCACATGGCAGGATAGACGAGTAGCTATGATCTTTGCAAAGTTTCAAATCCACATTTAGCAAGGATATAGGCCGATAATTTGCAACATTCGCTGGGTCCTTCCCCTCCTTGGATATCACTGCTATGTAAGCCTCTAGCAGTAGTGTTGAGCGAACCCGGACTGTAACGTTCGGGTCCGTACCGAACTTTGGGGTGTCCGGGACCCGAACACGGACATTTCAAAAAACGTCCGGGTTCGGGTTCTGGTAGTTGATCACGCATGTTGAATAGCTGCAGGGCAGCCAATCAACAAGCATTTCACTGGTTTGCCCTTAGAAGCCATCACAGCCATGCCTACTAATGGCATGGCTGTGATTGGCCAGTGTATCATGTGACCCAGCCTCTATATAAGCTGGAGTCCCTTGATGCTGCAGTCACATGCTCTCTGAGACTCTGAATAGTATAGGGAGAGGAAGCTGCCAGCGTTTTTGTGAGGGACAGATTGCAGACATTTTAACATCTGATCCTGCATCCTGAGATTACTACTACTGTTGCTCTGAGAGACAGATTGCAGAAATTTGAGATTTCACATACTGCTGCTTTGAGGGAAAGATTGCAGATCAAACTCTGCATAACACAACGATCGCTACGATCATACACAATGATCAGATTGTGGGAGTAATTTGAGCTTTCACATAACTGCTGCTTTGAGTGACAGATTGCAGATCAAACCCTGCCTAACAGAACGATCCTTACGATCGTACACAACGATCAGATTGTGGGATCATACACAACGATCAGATTGTGGGAGTAATTTGAGATTTCACATACTGCTGCTTTGAGTGACAGATTGCAAACCCTGCATTACACAACGATCTGACTGCACTAGGTAGAGGCTTCTGCTTAGAAGGACAGATTATTGTTCAAAAATCATTGCCTACTCCTATAGGGCCAGGGTCCAGCTGTTGCTATAAGTGACACATTATTGTTCAAAAATCATCTCCTAGTTCTAAAGGGAGAGGTTCTAGCTGTTGCTGTAAGTGACACATTATTGTTCAAAAATCATCTCCTAGTTCTAAAGGCAGAGCTTCCAGCTGTTGGTGTGAGCGGGACATTTCTTGCACCAAAATAAAAAGTCCGGCTACGTTGGTGTTTTCAAAAAAAAAAAAAAGGTATTAATTGGTATTAATAAATACTTACATAGGGCTACATAGTACATTTGCAGGCACAATGAGGAGAGCAAATAAGGGACGTGGTCATGGTGCTGCTGGTGATGCTGGTGCTGCTGGTGTTGGTGAACCTCCTGTTGGAAGGAGAGGACATGGTCGAGGTGTACCAGCTACACGCACAAGGGAAACACCTTCCTCAGGTAGCCAACAGAACCTTCACCGGTATATGGTAGGCCCCAATGCCCCTCAACGATTGGTGAGGCCAGAACAAGTACAGGCGATAGTAGATTGGGTGGCTGACAATGCCTCCAGTTCCTTCACATTGTTTACCTCCCGGTCCCTTGATGAAAGCTCAGAGTTGGCACCTGAACCCCATGGCCATCTGTCTTTCACCTCAGCCCCTTGAAAATTAGCCAAGCAGTCTGAGCCCCAAGTCCTGCAAGAGACTCTTATGCTTTTTGATGACTCTCCTGGTGTGCTTTCCATGGGCCATCCATATAGCGCTGTCCCAGAAGTGGAAGACATTGAGTGCACCAATGCCCAACCACTTCTGTTGCAGGATGAGGACATGGAAACACCAGCGCAGCACATCTCTGATGATGACGAAACACAGGTGCCAACTGCTGCAGCTTGCCTCAGTGTGCAGGCTGACAAGGAGGGCAGTGGTGAAGGGTGGGTGGAAGATGATGCGGAGGATGATGAGGTCCTAGACCCAACATGGAATGAGGGTCATGCGAGTGACGTGTGCAGTTTGGAGGAAGAGGTGGTGGTCGCACAGAGGCACCAGCACAGCAAAAGAGGAAGCAGGTTGCAAAAGCGGAGTGAGCGTCCCCTAGACAGTAGGCCTGCTACTACCCACCGCACCCAGGGACCTAGCACACCAAAGGCAGCTCAAAGGCGTTCCCCCGCGTCGCAGTTCTTCAGACAATGTGCTGACGACAAGACACGAGTGGTTTGCAAGCTGTGCAATGATAGCCTGAGCTGGGGTATAAATGTTCTAAACCTGAGCACAACCCCCATGACCAGGCATCTAAATTCAAGGCACAAGCTGCATTGGAATAATTACCTCAAAATCCAAGAAAAGTCTCGGCCTCCTCCTGCTTCCTCTTCTGCTGCTGCCTCGGCCTCTTCCTCCACCTCTTCAGTGACAGTGTCACCTGCCACCCAGCAAACAGATGATATGACAGCAACGCCACCATGTCCGCCACCTTCCCCAAGCATTTCTACATGGTCCCATGGAAGCTTACAGCTGTCCATCTCCCAAACACTGGAGAGAAAGAGGAAGTGCCCCCCTACCCACCCACGATCCTTGGCCCTGAATGCCAGCATTTCAAAATTCCTGGCCTTTGAAATGCTGTCATTCCGTCTGGTGGACACGGAAAGTTTCAAAAACCTGATGGCGGTGGCTGTCCCACAGTACGTGGTTCCCAGCCGCCACTACTTTTCCAGGCGAGCCATCCCTTCCCTGCACAAACAAGTCGGGGACAAGATCAAGCGTGCACTGTGCAACGCCATCTGTGACAAGGTCCACATAACCACTGATACATGGACCAGTAAGCACGGGCAGGGACGCTATATCTCACTAACTGCACACTGGGCAAATGTAGTGGCGGGTGGGCCTGAGCCAGCCATTTGGCGCATGTCCTTCCACCACCGAGGACTGCAGGGCATTTCTCTTTGCCTCCTGTTGCCTCCTCCTCCTACTGCACTTCCTCCTCCTCGACCACCTACTCATCCGCTCAGCGTAACACCTTCACCACCAACATCAGCACATCCAGGGGGAAACGACAGCAGGCTGTTTTAAAACTGATATGTTTGGGGGATAAACCCCACACTGCGCAGGAGCTGTGGACGGGCATTGAACAACAGACCGATGAGTGGTTGTTGCCACTGAGTCTCAAGCCCGGCCTGGTGGTGTGCGACAATGGCCGAAATCTCGTAGCGGCTCTGGGCCGAGCCGGTTTGACGCACATTCCTTGCCTGGCGCATGTGCTGAATTTGGTGGTACAGAATTTTCTAAAAAACTACCCGGATATGTCAGAGCTGCTGCATAAAGTGCGGGCCATCTGTGCGCACTTTCAGTGTTCTCACCCTGCTGCTGCTCGCCTGTCTGCGCTGCAGCGGAACTTCGGCCTTCCCGCTCACCGCCTCATATGTGACGTGCCCACAAGGTGGAACTCCACCTTGCACATGCTGGAGAGACTGTGCGAGCAGCAGCAGGCAATAGTGGAGTTTCAGCTGCAGCACGCACGGGTCAGTCGCTCTGCGGAACAGCAACACTTCACCACCAACGAGTGGGCCTCCATGCGAGACCTGTGTAGCGTATTGCGGTGTTTTGAGCACTCCACCAACATGGCCAGTGCCGATGACGCTGTTCTCAGCGTTACTATCCCAATTCTATGTCTCCTTGAAAAAACACTTCGGGCCATGATGGAAGAGGATGTGGCACAGGAGGATGAGGAGGAGGAAGAGGGGTCATTTCCACGGTTATCAGGCCAGTCATTCGCAAGTGGCTCGGAGGGTGGGTTCCTGCACCAGCATAGGCCATGTCAAAAATATTCAAGCCAGGGCACAGTTCTGGAGGACAAGGAGGACGAGGAAGATGAGGAGGAGGAGGAATCGCAGCAGGATGGCACCCAACGCAGCTCGTGGGCATCACTGGAGCGTGGCTGGGGGGATACAGAGGACACAGATGATATACCTCCCACAGAGGACAGCTTGTCTTTGCCTCTGGGCAGCCTGGCACACATGACTGACTACATGCTGCAGTGCCTGCGCAAGGACAGCCGAGTTGCCCACATTGTACCTTCTAATTACTGGGTGGCCACCCTGCTGGATCCCCGTTACAAGGACAACGTGCCATCCTTAATTCCCTCACTGGAGCATGAAAGGAAGATGCGCGACTACAAGTGCACACTGGTAGAGGCGCTGCTGAGGGCATTCCCAAATGACACCGGGGGCTCAGTGGAAGCACAAGGCGAAGGCAGAGGAGGAGGAGGAGGAAGAGGCCACCAACGCAGCTGTGCCACCGCCAGCACCTCAGAAGGCAGGGTTAGCATGGCCGAAATGTGGCAAAGCTTTGTCAGCAGCCCGCCACAGCAACATGGTGCAAGAGTATGTGTGCACACGCCTACACCTACTGACTGATGGGTCTGCCCCATTCAACTTCTGGGTCTCCAAATTGGCCACATGGCCTGAGCTTGCCGTTTATGCCTTGGAGGTGCTGGCCTGCCCTGCAGCCAGTGTATTGTCTGAACGCGTGTTTAGCACGACAGGGGGCGTTATCACAGACAATCGCAGACACCTGTCCACAGCCAACGTGGACAAGCTAACCTTTATTAAAATGAACCAGGCATGGTTCCCACAAGACTTGTCTGTACCTTGTGCAGAATAAACATTTAGACCGGACTCACATATACTTGTTTTTTTGAATAGGCCTCAATATTTTGGGGGCTACCCCAATTATAAACAAACAAAAAAAAAACAGTGTTGGCTACTACCTCCTCCTCCTCGACCACCGCCACTTCCACCTACACTGCCACGGTCACGGCCTAGTCAACCTCTAGGCTCCTACTCCACATCCACCCCCCCTTCCCATTTTTTTAAATTTAATTTTCCCTATCCCCATTTTTTTGTAGGGCACTTGCCCTACTCTTACCCCCATTTTACTTCCTTTTGCAGCCCTCTAGCACTTGCCAGAACTTTGTTACAGCCATTTTGGTGCCTAAAAGTTCGGGTCCCCATTGACTTCAATGGGTTTCGGGGTCTGGGATAAAGTTCGGGCAACGTTCGGTGCTGAACCCGGACTTTTTCCTAAAGTTCATTCGGACCCTCCGAACCCGAACGTCCAGGTGTTCGCTCAACTCTATCTAGCAGTCTCTGCGAATCATGGGGGGTAGTGGCTAAGGTGTTAAAAGCCCGGAGGAACCTAGGGGCAAGCAGATCCAAGAAGGATTTATAGTATTGGACCGGAAATCCATGCTCATTTCTGCAGTTCCTCCGTCAGAAGCATTCTCGCCTCAGCCAGATCCTGGGCTGTCTAAAGCGCCAAAGAGCGCTTGTGCTGTCTCTCAAGAGTACCAATCTTGAGAGAGAGCTCTCGGATTTTGGCACTGTATTCTCTTTTCTTTCTGGCAGAGATAGCTAGAAGATGGCCTCTAATGATGCACTTATGTGCCTCCCACTGTGTCGGAGGGGCACATCTGGCGTGTCATTGTGTGAAAAGAACTCGGCAATACTCTGTTTCAGTGAAGAGACATCTACCTGGTCCGAGAGGAGGGACGCGTCTGCGTTACACCGTAGATACACTAGATTAGACTACCTCTTTCTCTCGCAGCCTGACTTCCCTCTTCTACAACGTGCAACCTTTGAGGCCATGGTTCTCTCGGACCACCACCCCATCACCCTCACTCTCACTTGCCCACATTTGTGATGCCGGCGCCGCCGAGGGGAGAGGGAGACGAGTGAGCCCTTGGGCGGCCGCATCGCTGGAACGAGGGACGGGTGAGTGGCCGATTGTTAAAAGTCAGCAGCTACACTTTTGGTAGCTGCTGACTTTTAATAGGGTGGAACTCCGCTTTAAACATGGCACCTCATGGCAAAGAACTCTCTGAGGATCTGAAAAAAAGAATTGTTGCTCTACGTAAATATGGCCTAGGGTATAAGAAGACCCTGAAACTGAGCTGCAGCATGGTGGTGAAGACCATACAGCAGTTTAACAGTACAGGTTCCACTCAGAACAGGCCTTGATTTGGTTGACCAAAGAAGTTGAGTGCACGTGCTCAGCGTCATATCCAGAGGTTGCCTTTGGGAAATAGACATATGAGTGCTGCCATCATTGCTTCAGAGGTTGAAGGGGTGGGGAGGTCAGCCTGTCAGTGCTCAGACCATACGCTGCACACTGCATCAAATTGGTCTGCATGGCTGTCATCCCAGAAGGAAGCCTCTTCTAAAGATGATGTACAAGAAAGCCTGCAAACAGCTTACTGAAGACAAGCAGACTAAGGGCATGGATTACTGGAACCATGTCCTGTGGACTAATAAGACCAAGATAAACGTATGTGGTTCAGATGGCGTCAAGCAGCGGCGGCCAGTCAATAAGGGGCGCTTGGGCGTCGCCTCCCCCCTTCCCCCGCTGACAAGAAAAAAAAGTCAGCCCGACCCCCTACAGGAAGCGCCAGTATATTGACTTTTTTTTTCTCGGCTCCTGACAGCAAGTAGTAAGCCGATTGGTCAGTCATAAAACACTATGTATGTGCGCTGAACAGGGGCACACACATAGTCTAATTGGCTGACCTGAGCCAGTGACTGACTGGCATTGGATGCGGTGAATGGGGCGGGACTGTGGCGGACGTGCTGGCAGTGTGATTACTCACGCAGGCGCAGCACTCCGCCGGGTTTCAGTCCCAACTCCCGACTCTGCACTCCAGCATGCTCTCCGGACTCTGCACACTGCCAGCCCGCCTAAGAGATGGGGTGAGTGTGGGACTTAGTCCCAACTTCGGGGGGGGGTCGGTCATTGCGGCGAGCCCCTATCTGGGGCTCTGTATGCTGCTGTATGGTGACTCTGTATACTGCTATATGATGACCCTGTATACCGCAATCTGGGGCTCTGTATACTGCTCTATGGTGACTCTGTATACTGCTGTATGGTGACTCTGCATACTGCTATATGGTGGCTCTGTATACTGCTATCTGGGGCTCTGTATACTGTTATATGGTGGCTCTGTATACCGCTATCTGGGGCACTGTATACTGCTATATGGTGACTCTGTATACTGCTATCTTATGGCTCTGTATACTGCTATCTGGGGCTCTGTATACTGCTATCTGGTGAGTCTGTATACTGCAATCTGGTGACTGTATACTGCTATCTGGTGGCTATGTATACCGCTATCTGGGGCTCTGAATACTGCTATATGGTGACTCTGTATACTGCTATATGGTGACTCTGTATATTGCTATTTGGTGATTCTGTATACTGCTATCTGGGGCTCTGTATACTGCTATCTGGTGACTCTGTATACTGCTATCTGGTGGCTCTGTATACCGCTATCTGGGGCTCTGTATACTGCTATATGGTGACTCTGTATACTGCTATCTGGGGCTCTTTATACTGCTATATGGTGACTCTGTATACTGCTATCTGGGGCTCTGTATACTCCTAAATGGTGACCCTGTATACTGCTATCTGGGGATCTGTATACTGATATATGGTGACTCAGTATACTGCTATCTGGGGCTCTGTATACTGCTATCTGGTGGCTCTGTATACTGTTATCTGGGGCTCTGTATACTGCTATCTGGTGACTCTGTATACTGATATCTGGTGGCTTTGTATACCCCTATCTGAGGTTCTGTATACCCCTATCTGGTGGCTCTGTATACTGCTATCTGGGGCTCTGTATACTCCTATCTGGTGGCTCTGTATACTCCTATCTGCTGGCTCTGTATACCCCTATCTTGTGTTCTGTATACTCCTATATGGTGGCTCTGTATGCTGCTATCTGTTTGCTCCTAATGCTGCTATCTGGTGGCTTTGTATACCCCTATCTGGTGACTCTGTATACCCCTCTCTGGTGATGCTATATACCCTATCTTGTGATGCTGGGCTGTATACTCCTGACACAATGGGTGGAAATTATAAGGGGTGAGGCTTATGAGAAGTGGGAGGGGACAAAAAGAAGGGCGGGGTCTGGTGCCCCCCCATCCTAAAATTTCAGCAGCCGCCACTGGTGTCAAGCATGTGTGGCGGCAATCAGGTGAGGAGTACAAAGACAAGTGTGTCTTGCCTACAGTCAAGCATGGTGGTGGGAGTGTCATGGTCTGGGGCTGCATGAGTGCTGCTGGCACTGGGGAACTATAGTTCATTGAGGGAACCATGAATGCCAACATGTACTGTGACATACTGAAGCAGAGCATGATCCCCTCTCTTCAGAGACTGGGCAACAGGGCAATATTCCCACATAATAACGACCCCAAACACAGCTTTTAGACAACCACTGCCTTGCTAAAGAAGCTGAGGGTAAAGGTGATGGACTGGCCAAGCATGTCTTCAGACCTAAACCCTATTGAGCATCTGTGGAGCATCCTCAAACGGAAGGTGGAGGAGCACAAGGTCTCTAACATTCACCAGCTCCATGATGTCGCCATGGAGGACTGGAAGAGGACTCCAGTGGCAACCTGTGAAGCTCTGGTGAACTCCATGCCCAAGAGGGTTAAGGCAGTGCACGAAAATAATGGTGGCCACACAAAATATTGACACTTTGGGCCCAATTTGGACATTTTCACTTAGGTGTGTACTGACTTTTCTTGCCAGTGGTTTAGACCAATTAATTTGCACTGACAAGGGACAGTATTTCTAAATAGTGACAGATTTCAGCTAGTGTCTTGGTTTTCCATGCCTTTTTGCACCTCCCTTTCTGCATGTGTTCAATACTTTTTCCCTGTGTCATTCAATTTTATTACACTTAACTTAATTTTTTAACATATTTGTGTTCATTTCTTTGGATGTATGGTAGGTAAAATAAGTATTGAACACGTCACCATTTTTCTAGATAAATATATTTATAAAGGTGCTATTGACATGGAATTTTTACCACATGTTGGTAACAACCCATGCAATCTATACATACAAAGAATGAAAGCAACACAAATGTGTTAAAAATTAAGTTATGTGTAATAAAATTGAATGACACAGGGAAAAAGTATTTAACACATGCAGAAAGGGAGGTGCAAAAAGGCATGGATGGAAAAGCAAGACACTAGCTGAAATCTGTCCATATTTACAAAAATATGAGGGATGTACTCACTTTTGTAAAATACTGTGTATATACATGCACACACATATACTGTGAGTGCTAGAAGATGATACTATAAACCTGCATTCAATGAGCACTAAGAAATGAGATTAAAGGATGAATGCACACAAATCTTCGATGTATAAACTACACTTGGAGGGCACACTGACATGCCTCGACAAGGGTATATGTGTTATTAAAGACATTTGGTGGAGCACAGCCCCTATCTCCTCAAAGAAACTGTAGGTTACCAGTCCTTATATATGGGGCTGCATTCGTTTTCTCTTTTTAGGTTAGGAACATTTTCAACAAATACAGAAAATACCTATTGATCTTTCTAGAAATGCTGTGTCCTTGTCACTTCCTATAAGATGAACTGGAAGAAAAGCAGTGCCATCGTTCTGTAAACTGTCAACTTTATCACTCTTATGTAAAAGAGATAAACAAAGGCAGGCATGGTTGTAGTCCAGATTGAGGGGGCTACCATGGCTCCCTCCATAGATTCAGTGGAGTAGTGACGTAGCTACCCAGGGACAAGAAGTGTATCCTTCCCAGGATTACCACGTGAACATAAAGGTAAGCTGCAATATATGTTTTTGTTTTGGGATTTAGTCATATTTTAAAGCAGGGCTTGACAAATTTGCTTAGAATCCAGGAGCCAGCTAAAAAAGGTAGTTGCCAGGTTTTTAAATCAGTTGCCCAGCTCCCAGAACTGCATGTTCGGGGCATCATGCAATTATAATTGCTTACGCCTGGTGCCAAGCGAAAAAAGACCGAAAATTTAAAAAAACAAAAAAAAAAAACATGTTTTTTATAAATTTTGCAAATAAGTAATTTTTCTCCTTCGCTGATGAAGCTGCACTGATAGGCTGTACTAATGGGCACTGATAGGCTGCACTAATGGGCATTGATGAGGCAACACTGATGAGGCCACACTGATGGGCACTAATGAAGCTGCACTGATGGGCACTGATGAAACTGCGCTGATAAGAACTGATAGGCTGCATTGATGGGCACTGATAGGTGGCACTGATTGGCACTGACAAGCGGCACTGATGGGCACTGACAGGCAGCACTGATGGGTACCGACAGCTGGCACTGATGGGCAGAACTGATGGGCCCTGACAGGCAGTACTGAAGGACACTGACAGGTGGCACTGATAGGCGACACTGATGGGCACTGAGAGATGGCACTGATAAGCACTGAAATGTGGCACTCCCAGCGGTAAGGAAAGGGCGACCGATCAAGCTAGCAACCTCAACCCCAGCTGTCAAACTGGGAAGATATGGTGGGTGGGCAGTGAGCGCAAGCTGCGCTCATCACAGCATAGCCCACCAGAGGGCGCTGGTTTGCACAAAGGAGCGTGTACCTCGCTTCAGTAGGCCGCAACGCCGCGGTTTTAATTATAAGCCAGCCAGACGTGAGGGAGGAATCCTGACCGCTGCTGTGATGTAACCCAGGCACCAGGATGCAATTTCCAGTCACCATTGCGACCTGTTTCAAAGGATTTGTGTATTACCCATGTCACTCTGAAAACTGCATGGGAAAAAAAATCTTTGCTCATGTGTTTTATTTTTTTATTTTTGCGCTATCTCTACAGCTGCGCTTGGCTTCCCATGCCATTTGTGCAAAAGCAGCATATCTAGCAGCCTTCCAAATGGCCAAAAGTGCACACCAAATAAGTCCAAAAAAGTCCAAATCTTTGTGATAATATGCACTCCATGTGAACACCTCTGCCGTCCCCTTAAGGACAAACGCTCACCTTTATTACTGACCCTTTCTACAAGGGGCATACATGCATGTAATTTTACCACCAGGACCCAGAAGATAATAGAATCTGCAATGTTTGCATTTCAATATGATCCAGCCCGCATGAATCATCAGCACAACTCTATGGAACCACAAGGCTCAGCTACACAAACGAATCAGTAAGCTCAGTCATCCAGGAGCTACATCCAGCATTCAAGCTCATTGAAGCAAAAAAAGGAAACATAGTGCTCACCGTGAAACATTTTATTAAAAACAATAACATTATTCTCACATGCATAGAGGAAGAAAATCACTTCTCATGATTAAAGTTTTTAATAGGAAACAGCGCTGTCCGGGAGGAGTAAAGCACAGACTGTAATGTAAAGGTACAAATCCTACCCACACATAGTTTGTTCACTCCTTGATCACTGAGCTCTTCCCAACGTGTTTCATATGTGTCATATCAGGGGCACCTGATGATGTCACACAATGAAATGCGTTGGGCGGAGTTTAGCTATCCTGGAGTGAACAGGCTGTGTGTGGGCTCAAGGGTTCATAGCTTTATATTAAGATCTATGTTTTACACCTCCCAGACAGTGCTGTTTTCTATTTCAAGCTTTTATCATGAGAATAGGTTTTCTGCCTTTATACATCTGTAATTTGAGGCGCTTGATGCCACCTGGGATCAATTCTATTGATTGGATGGAGAAGAAGCACCACAGACGATGTTCCAGGATTTCAAGAGGCATAGGTACTTGTCTAGGGACATGAGTAGAACCCTCTTTTTAGATGAGAAGTTTGGTTGGGTATCCCCACCAGTAACTAATTCTGTGAATCCTTAAGGCTTTTGTGATCATGTTGAGATTCTTTCGCTTTTGCAAGATATGTTGCAAAAGACCTGCGACCAGTTGAAGACCAGTATACGGAGTAGGGAGCGAGTGTACATTTTTTGTTTTAAGCATAAGCTGCATCTTCAAGTGAAAAAAAGTGAATGTGGACTAAAACATCTCTTGACACTTATTCGGATAAGTGAGAGGGCCTAAGTAAGTGGTGGATTTTGTCAATAATCAATTCAGAGGAATTGAGATCAGGTAATAAAGTAGTAAGCAGATCAGAGGTGAACTTACGCAGATCTGCCTGTTGAACTGTTTTGGGTACAACCCCGATTTTAACATTATTACGTCTGCATCTGTCCTCAAGATCTGCCTGTTTTGCTTTCATCCAAAGATGCTCTTTCTCATTATGGCCGTCCACCTGATTGTTTATGGTAAAAGCAAATTCTCCCATTTTATTAAACTACCTCTGGCAATACTGTCCAAAGCTTCAGGATCCCGCTCCACCACCGGTAAGAGAACGGGGAAAACCTCAGCTGCCAAACTTGCCACCTCTGGCTCTATCCGGCACTTCCTGGTGGCTGAAAAGAACAGTCCCTCATTGCTCCGCAGCAGGGCCAAAACTGCGAGATCGAGTAGATCTCCCTCTGCCCACACTATCTCACCCCGCGATTGTTCCCCAGCCTTGTCACTCGGCTCCGAGCTATTGGAGGACCCGGGATGCCCAGCGGGCTCTGAATTATCCTCCCTAATGAGCGGCCTTAAGAAGGAGATGGCAAACATGTTTCATGGCCTAGAGAAATCCATAAAAAGAGAAATCTTCGCTGTCAGGGCCGGCACGTCACATCTGCTGACGCAGATAGAGGACACTGAGGGATGCCAAGACATGCAGCAGGAAGCCATCAAAGAGCTGCAAGCTACTGTTACACAACTCGCACTGGCAAACCGGGCAACTCTCTGCAAATGAGAAGATTTGGAGAATCAAAATCGCAGAAACAATCTGCGTATTAGAGGGTTGCCGGAGGCTACTAAAGATGATGATTTAGAGCCAACGATTTGAGGAATCCTGAATACTATTCTGGGTAGGTCTGTAACTGATAAGATGAGATTCGACATGGTTTACCGCGCCCTCCGCCCACGCAACCTCACAGCCGAACAACCCAGAGATGTAATTTTCCACATACACTATTATGAAGACAAGAATAATATCATGCTCATACTCAGGGGGACCCCAATATTGATTTTGATGGAGTTACTATCACAATCTTTCCAGATCTAAAGTGGCTTAAACCTCTCCTGGAACAACTGAGATCAGAAGGAGTGACATATAGATGGGGATTCCCCTCTTGTCTCATCACAACTAAAAATGGCTGATCCTCCACTCTCAGGTTCCCAGAGGAACTCACCGCTTTCCTTCATGACATCAACATCTCACCAGTGGAACTACCGGATTGGCAAGATCATATACCAGTTTTCAAAGTCACTCCTGACTCCAACTGGCACAAAACTCTATCTAAAGACGGCGCACAGCAACTCCTGGATCGTCCAAGAAAAACGGGTGAGACCCACCTTTATCTTTTCATTTATTTCCCTTTATTTACATTTTTTTACTCTACCTGGCCTAGCACACGAGAGCCTTATGCCATACAAAAACACTTTCAAAAGAAAGAAAATACAAAAACTCTCCAAGTCCTTTCTTGGAAGAACGGAGGATTAAAAATTTACAGTTTGCCACCCACCCCAAAGGGTTGCTAACCCCTCTCCCTTCCCCAGCAACTTCTGCCTTAGAACTTTGCTCAGGCTCTGACTGACGTAGACCCCCCTAAGGTTTATACACATGATCATACCGTTAAGTTTATATTCATGGTTTCCTAACTAATTGCCAGAGGTAATTATAAGTACCAGTATTGTATCCACATTTTGCTTAGAAGCTGAGTACAGATGGAACCCGAGTCCTACTCTTGCTCCATGCACCGAAATTACTAACCATTGCCCCCTTCCTTTTGAGGTTTGTGAGGATGGGCTGCACTAATATTCTTGCACCAACACCACCGAACACGGAGTCCGAGACAGCTCACCCTTATTTTCCCCTAAAGGACCACTGCAATTTATTGCATGAATATCTAATCGTCCCATTGTGTGATTTAAATGATGCATACCATTGTCTGCGATATTCAATGTCTTCTCCCTCTTCTATCCCTATACTTTTTTCTCCTCACACCTTCTTCTCTCCCCCCACATGTGCTGGCACAGATGGCCAAACCAGCTGACGAGTTCTATTCTACTGACCAGATGGAGAGGTGAAGGTACTATCCTATAACGTAAGAGGCCTTAATCATGCTACAAAGAGACACCAGGGTAATGCAAGAATTAAAACGTGCCTACTGCTCCATCATCTTTTTACAGGAGACCCACTTGACACATACTACACCTGTCAAATTGTATCCCCCCCCCCCCCCCAATGTGGTTCTATGGCCTTTCTGATACCAATAAGGCCAAAGGAGTAGCCATCGGGTTCAGTAAGAATGTTCCTTTCAAGCTTGCAGAAATGTTAGCAGATGATCATGGTCGCTACCTTTTTCTAAGAGGACATATAGGCACAACCCAATGCACCTTTGTGAATATTTATTGCCCCAATACCAACCAGCCCACTTTTATATCCCACATTCTGACAAAATTGGGAAACTTTGCAAAAGGAATCACTATCCTTGCGGGTGACATTAATATGCCATTGGACCCCATCCTTGATACCTATCATGGTCGCTATTCACATACATTTAAACAACTGGCTTTTGTTAAAAAGAGACTCCATGAATCTCAGCTGATGGATGCCTGGCATTTGCTGCACTCCAAGGATAAAGATTATTCCCACTTTTCCAAAACACCTCAATCATACTCCAAAATTGGCAATATTTTTATTGACCCCTTTCACCTCCCCTTACTGAAATCTGCCTCTATAGGCACTGCATCAATATCAGATTATGCCTCTGTATCTTTAACAATTTCGCTCCCCTCTTTACCGCCCCGCACAAACAATTGGAATTTCAATGATACACTTCTCTCTAACTCAGTCGATATCTAAAGTGTGGGCACTTTTAAAACGGCAATGCTTCTAACAAGCAACCACATCATCACCGTCATCCTCATCATGTCCTCTCTGCTCTGCTTTTCCAGGTAACTGCTTTAACTTCTCCCTGCAACTTAAAAAGCCATCCTGACTGTCTGCATACATATCTGCCTGCTGTAACCATCGGTAACTGCTTTAACTTCTCCCTGCAACTTAAAAAGCCATC
This sequence comes from Glandirana rugosa, assembly GCA_018402905.1. Classification (NCBI taxonomy): domain Eukaryota; kingdom Metazoa; phylum Chordata; class Amphibia; order Anura; family Ranidae; genus Glandirana; species Glandirana rugosa. The sequence continues at coordinate 29,784 of BLSH010135669.1, forward strand.
CTGACTGTCTGCATACATATCTGCCTGCTGTAACCATCGGTAACTGCTTTAACTTCTCCCTGCAACTTAAAAAGCCATCCTGACTGTCTGCATACATATCAGATGTGTATA